>SJOL01007024.1:916379-929046 GCA_004794785.1 Opisthorchis felineus
ACCTGAACATTTTGGCAAGGTGCACACAGAAAGTAACACAGACTAAAAGCACGCTTTCCGTGAGTAACACAAGGATGGCAAAACTGTATTTCTGGGCTTCCTCTAGCAAGGTAGTGAGGACCTTGTCAAAAACTCTGATAAACAATGCACGTTGTTAGATTCGCAACAGCGGAGATATCGCACCGCTACTCAGCCCTCATAGCTGAGAGTCCTAGAGGTGTGCTAAATTCTGTTCGGATCCGTGAGATCTCCAGCAAGGACAAAACAACGGCACGATTCCTTTTGGTTTTCTCAAACTAAAATGATTTAAGTAAGGACGTTAATTAGCTCAAGCTTGGTATCTTTTCGGGGAAGAAAAGCGGCAGCGTCATCAGCTTCTCGCTCTTCATTTTGTTTGAATGGTCCAAAGTCGACAGGCTGGAGCCGGTCAGAAAGGAACGTACTACATTTAGTGAGTCTGGAAGGGGCGGGGACAGCGACTAACGCAAGCAGCAAGGCTTCATCAGGAGCTTCCTAAATTTTGTGTTCCAACGGGAACTAACCTCCCGGTACAATTAGATGTAGGCTACTGTAATGAAATAGAACCAAACAATGTCAGTGTGGCAGCCGATGGCCGTTGATTAACTAGTCCCCCAACCTTGGCTGGTGTCGAATGATAATGGTATTTTTACATACTACTGAGATGACCTAATCTTGCCAAATAATGATAAATTTTCAAGCTTCCCATGATGTATCCTCGTATGGTTATTGCCTTTTTAGTCGTGCAAGTGGCCGAACTTTACATGCTAACAAAAGGATCATTCCGAACTCTGGTTGTGAAAGCAGACCATCCGTAAGTTGAGCATACAACTTCCTTGTAACAAAGCATGACATTTTGGTAAAAAATTGAGGGGTTTTGGTGCCCAAACCTTGAGTGCAAACAAAAATTCAGTCTGCTGACGATCCACGCGTGAAAAGATCCCGCACGGATTCAAGGTTGACATCTTACTGAAACAGTCCAAATGGTTCTTACGTTTGCATCCCGTTGGTATCAGGGTTATCAACATTTTGACACTGCCCCTCCAAAGGGTGATTTCAGCTCAAAGTTTAAGTGCCTATGGTCTGATGGTTCAGCCTGCCAATTTTGTGGCAGATGTTTCGTCACCGATCGAGTAGATATCATCAGTGTGTTGTTGTGAAGCAGAGCAAAACTGTGCGTTGATGAGCTGTTTAACACTTCAAACTCGTTCTTCTGGCGTGGAGCCAGGAACATACAACAAAACCCTTCAAACCATTTTTTAATTTCCTTTGTGTTTGGAAGCATATATTAATGGCGGACCCGGTCAAAGTCAAGCGCTGACGCCTCACTAGCTGTTCCTATCACCAGTACATATTCGACCGAATACAAGCAGCTCCAGCCCTTAGCTCAGTCTGAATGGTGTTGAGGGGCCTGAGCAATGCTCATCCGCTCAGCTCAGACGTTCTCGTATAGGAACTTCTGCCTGTTACCTAATTCGTCAATGGACGGCCTTCCGGTACCGGCTACTCATAAAAGTGCACAGCACAGTGGGAAGGGTGGCCTAACGGGCATTTTGGAGTGTATCACTTCTAATTCGTAAATTTAGCTTTTGGCACGTAGCTTGTTTTGCATTTTGCCCCTATTAGTTTGATTTAAAAACGGTTATTCGGGGCAGTATCTGTTCAGGACCAATCGTAGTTTCGACGAAATTTGTACGTGCTGCTGAGACGTTCTTTTCCATTAACCAGCCATTCATCCCAAGCGCAAGGAACTATTTATACTTTCCTTTCCAAGGAGATGCTATTGAGGAAATGAATCGTCATCACTTAACCGTGGGAGATACTTATAACTTCTCCCGAATTCTTACCAGGTTTACTTCAAGGTCAGCAGTTGTACATCGGCTAAACAATAGATTGCTTGTTCCTGCGAAACGAGTAATGTTGGAGGGACGACTAGGCGTCTATCTGAGCGTGCTGATGATCGTTACCCACCTTCCGTTAACAGAGGACCAGTGAAACGCCTGACCAGCGGCACCACAACCCACTTAGTCCAGTCTAACTACCAGGTAAATATCAATGACGCTTTTCACCCATTTCACTGCGTCTCACATAGCTACTCTAGACCAGCCAGACGTCGTCTACTCACGGCATCTGACACCGTCACCATCCCGTTTTACAGGCCTGGAATCTGCGCACGCAAATTTTTTCTCGAGGCCCTTGGTCTACAATGGTTCCCGTGTCCTTGACATGTCCAGACAAGCTCACATGTCATGTGACTGACGTATAAATTTTGTCACCCACTACCGTATCCTAGACTGTTACACTATTTTTTCAACTCATCTTTTCTTTTGCACTGTGTTTTACCTAGCTGAAAAAGCGCTAAAATGTCTTTCTCGGGCCCATTCGACAATTTTAATGAAGTATTTATAAAAGTATCAAGCGACTAAACCCTGCCCCAGATGAATCAACACGACTGTGGAGAATCTTGTGATTGTTGTCCCGAAACGGCGGACTTTCATCTTACTACTGACGAAATTTTTATGAAAACCTACACACATCTTCTGCATTTCACTATGATCCAAAAAAGACAAGATTGACTTGTTGTCTACACGTAACACATTACTCATTTGGTTGCTGGAAACTGTTCGATACTTGTTTCGATTTATTATTGTGAAGCATATCCATCGCTTCGTGGTTGTTTTACTGATTTGTAACACAAACAGCATTCCGGTTGTCTAATGGCCCTCCCTGTAACGATTTCCTCTCTAATACAACCATGTGACTGCATACGGTGCTCGCAACTAAGGAACAGGTATTGTTTCTGATAAACAGTTCAGAATTCAGGAAATCAGGGACTGCTTCTATGCTACATGATCAACCAACATTCCTCTCAGTAGCTTCTTAGAGTGCTTCTGCCTTCAAGGTACCCTCTAATGAAAGCATATTTCCATCGAGGCACGTAATTTTTCTTGTTGTGATCAGTGTTCCAGAGAATAGACCACCCGTGATCGAGAGCTGCACACTTTCTGGTTCCTTAATTAGTTAGTTCATCCCTCATGAAATTCATAGTGACAAGTAGCCCTACAAGTAGCCGACTGACGTTTGTTTGTCAGAGGCACGTCCGATAGACTAGCCAGCCAAACCAGTCAACTTATTGTGAACTGATTGGACTTGACTTGGACAACTAAATTATAGAGAATAAGCGGATAACGCGATTTGTTATCATACCAACTCAATAGTCGCAGAAATACAGAGCTGTGATCAGTCGATATTCATTATTTTCCGTGTCTCTGCCCACTTTTGCTGTTCTGTGAGTATGATCCGAGTCTAGCTGGCTAAAAACACTTGTTTCGAGTTGACGGAAGGTGACGTTTATCACACAAGTTCAGCATGTTGTGGTTGTATACACGGGTCACGGACATGCAAGATTATTGAAGATCTGGGAAATCCCACGAAGGCGCGTGCCTGTCGAGGAGGTAGTCTAGAATACTCTAGAGTTACTAGCATGAGCGTGGAACAAGACACCTTTATGGGATTCCAGAATTCAAACTACACTCAATCGCACGCCACTTAGGTTTTTTCGTGGGACTCCCTGATTCTCTCATTTGTGATATCCCTTAACGGATCGGGCTGCACAAAGGCCGCCTCAAGTAGAACATAAGGCTGACCGGAACGTGGGAGCTGCATCTACCAGATGTGCCCGAAGAAGGGCGAAACAGGCCACCGGATGTCGAAGTTGTCAACAACCGTATGAGTACTTCCATTCACGCAACTTTCTGCCTGTCCTACCACATTTTGTACGGAGTTGTATGAATTGTGAGATTTTCACTAAGAACCCTCCATTTCAACCTGATACGTGATGGGTGACTTAACTAGACAGTCTAAATGTGTTTCCTGAATATTCAGACTGATAATTACGAAACTGTTTACTAGAAGTTGGGGCCTATATAAAATTCGGGATGGGGTCAGATTCGCAAAACTTCAGCAACACCAAGCTTGTAAAAGGAGAAAAACCGTACCAAATCCTTGATAAAAATGGCTTGCTTCACCTGAGTTTATGTTGGGTTTCGTCACACAAACTTCAAACTAGAACCCCGTGCTAGATAAAGTCCGCCACTTAGTAAAAAACCAGGTTCTCATTTTCTCCAGTACGATGAAGTTGTGCTTTATCATCCCAGCACAATCTGGTCGAAAGTTTTGGATCGTTGGTGAATCCTGGAGTTGAATATCCCATTTTATTAAAATCTACTGATCATTGAGTTCCTTGACCAAGTATTCCAAGCTCCAAACCTGACCATAGAGCCACCATCTTGATGGAGATAGCCGTAAAGTGCTTCTTACTGGCACATCTTCTTGGACAGGTTGGATCAAGAATTATTGCCCTTATGTTCGACCCATAGGTTTTTGGGAAATTAATTGTCACAACTGATTATGAGCCATTGTTCACCGTCCAGTAAATGTCATCCAGTGAACACTACTCACATGCACGATGGTTTTGTGTTATTCTAAGAGGTGGATGAAACGGAGCTGGGAAACGAACGATTTGAACAACTTACTACTCATCGTGTTCGGTGGTATAGCTCGTATTTGTGAATATTTCCATTCTTTGAACTTGATTCCCGACCACACGTTTCCTCTAATATCTCTGACTATCCAAAGTTTTCAAATGCGGGTGGCTTTGTAAAAAAGAAATGTTGTGAGACCACCTGTTCACGATAAATATCACGCGTAGAAATGAATGTTCATTATTTGAGTGTTTTTAACAATTTTTTCAAATACGTTCGTTCTTAGATAACACATTTTGAAATTCATTTCTTGATGGAACTCAAAATATGCACATTTTACATCATCGGAAAGTTTACCGCATTATCAACAAGTAAAATTTACTTTGAGTTACACAAATACCAGACATTTCATTCCCTAATCTCTTTTCATTCCAGAAAAGGACTTCCCATTCGACCGGGCACCACAGACTGGAAGCAGACCTTCGTGCTTCGGCCGGTTCATGATCAGAGGGACGGCAAACGCAGCCTGGTCTTAGATGGTCTGTTAAAGCAAGAAAAGATTTCCCTGGCTTCCTCATCTATATACCGAGTCCCAGACAATGACTGTCGGTACTACCAGCTAATGCGATCAATATTTGGTGAGGCTGTATAGTAAGTAATTATATCACAACCAAAGATGGGAAGTCCGCGGCGGTTTTGACTCCAGAAGTCAATCAGGGCTTTGGTTTAATCCTAGAATCCCTCATTCGGTTGAGCGAAACCATTGGGGTTTTATTAGTGTACAATTGATCTTTCTAGACGCCGTTCCGAACATAGCCTGACTGCGATTGGTCCGGCTCCTGATTGGTTCTTTGGTACCTTGTGTCCAATGGCCGTTGTTTATCTGCATTGCTGACTAAAACAAATGCAGCTTGCTGACTGGATGACCTTGGCTTGTGTTGAACTTCCGTTGAAGTGGTGTGACAATTGGCCGTACCGAAGTTGAACCGGATTCAGACATTCATGAGCTGATCGTGTTGCCTTGTAACGGGTTACACGTCCTGCATCGCCTCAGATCGTCACAATAGGCGGTGTAATTCGGCTTAATTGGACATTAGGAAAGATGAACAAACGAGGCAATACTAAAATCATTTAGAAACGCAGCCCTCCGGAAAACTCCATTCAGCAGCAAAGAATGTCGATTAAAAAGCTGGTCAGCCACATTACAGACAAATATTTGAACCGGACTCGTTATTAGTAGTATAAAACTACCTGCTTGAGACTGCCTCCTGTTCCATTTGGCACGATCTTCAGTGCACTCAGGTGATGGATAGCATCTCTCCTCAACACCAATTTAAGTTGCACATGAATGTATCCCACCGCCCACCTCAAGTAGAACTTGACAGGAACTCGAGGACCGCGCGCCTAACCTGATGAGCGCCGACAAGGACAAAACCACCCATGGGCTGCCTGACAGTCTTAAGTAACTTTGCGAGTAGTGTGTTCTGGCAAGTAGAAAGATGCCTGCTTCAATATACCCACTTTTTTCAAGACGCTTCATGTCTATATGCATTATATTGAAGTCAGCTTATATAGCGCCAAGCTTTTGGTTCCGTTTCATCATTGTTCTGAAGAATCCAACAAATATAAGCGATGGGCTACAGAAATTTTTCAATGCAGCCAAACGCGGAAAAACGGGAGTATTAAATTCTACTTATTGTGTAGCTAGAAGCTCAACTCCAATTAGACACAGTCAGACCTCTTGTCGATTCTTTTGTTCGAGCGAATGAACTGTGTATAGGCCGTCTAATGTTTCTGTTGGATGGATATTAAAGCTGCCAAGGGACTTCCCCTCTGTGACCAATATGGTGCTGAAAGTCGATGGAAATGTGGAAAATACCTATTTGATGAACTCGTAATGGACAGACTATGTAGTCGGCTGCTGAACGGGTCTCAGTCGTCACTGGGATTTTTGGAAAAGTTCAAAACTTATTGTATAATATTTTACAAATATTCAGAAAGAAAGAAGATTGAAATGAACATTTACTTTGAAACCGCCATACTCTACCGGTTTTTTCTCCCCCAACTTAAATAAAAGTTCAATGGAAAGTTCGTTTTGCAAGTTAAACTATGCAGCTGTTTCATCCTTATTGGTGTGCGTTCCCCCCACTAGCAGTTGAACACTATACAGTTCTACCGCGAGCGGCTGATCAACACAGAATAGAGCACCACTCATGCCCCAATCACAGAGACCACATCACGTGATCACATACTGACTGGCCCCGCGAGTGATGACTTTTCAGATCGAAGAATCACGCAAATTGTGACTCAGCTCATCTTCAGACGGCTTGTAAAGTGTTAAATAAAACAGTATTTCTCTCGGGGAATCCGAAAAATGCTCAGCGTATTAACAGTGCTCAGTTTAGCGTGAGATGAGCAGAAACAAAGTATACAGTAGCCATGAGCTTACATGTGAGTCATGCCGAACAGACGAACGCTGTCTAATAAGTTGTGACAACAGATACTGGCATTCAGTGAGGCGGGTTTTGTAGCGACAAAAAGGGTTTCCGTCCAAGTGAGGGCCATACAGCCTCACAATGTAGGGGTGAGCACTTGCCGTTGCACATGAGTTAAGATCCCTTTCTGACCAACAGAAGAGATACTTTTGTTGTCAACATCTCGCTTGCCTGACGGAATAACAAGGGAAATGTGGCTGTCAAATGGACTGGTGTGGTTATGCGACGGCACAAAGTGTGGTAATTGAAGGAAAACGACGGGGTTTCGATCGGTCACTGGGTCGATGATAAACTTTCGTAAGATATGCAGAGAACTCAGAAAATATCGTACATGTCTGCCTAAAGGGTGAACAAACAGCATCCGAAAATAACTGCCAGCCAACACATTCAAATGCCTGTTATTATTCACCATTACAAGCTGGTCTTTTGGCATTCCGCTCATTGAAGTATCCAACTTTTGAATCTCACAAGGCATTCTGAATCCTATCTTTAACTTATCCGTGACATTGAAAAAACCTGTTCCGGTCGTATACACGCCTTGTTCTTTTTTTCCGGACATTTTTCTGAATGATTTTATTTCTATATCTGTGTGTGTAAGACAGTCTGTACATGTTTTATCCCTAGGAGCAAGAATGTTTTCGCGAATTATGCAGCAGTGAGCATGGTGTTAAAATAGCTTCTGACGGAAAGAACAAACAGTAGATGAAAACCACTGATCTCTTTAATTAGCCTGAACAGTGAACAGTTGCGGAAATTATTGATTTTGTATGTTCTTGTCCGCCTGAAAATATGTGAAATAGAATGAAATTCTCAAAATAATAAATTACAGCTGTCAACAAGATTCCTAAATGGATCTCGGTTGATGCCATCTGTTGGACGAAACCATGGTGAACTCAATGTCATACTTAGCTTTTTTGAGGCATAGCGCTGACGTTTGTCGAATAATCGATAACCCTTCAAGACGCGAGTGTATTTTGCAACGCCCTGTTATAATCAGCGAATGTCAGGCATGTGTCTATTCATAGTTAAAGGATTCATGATCAAGGAGATGAATTCTTAGCTAATAAAACCCCGTTAGTGTCCTTATCAAGAATTAGTAGGCAAATATTTTGGGGCACGTGTTCTGTTTCTCCGCTTCCGCAGTTAAATTGCAAACATAAGGCTTAGTGGATGAAACTGATTTTGGCGTTTTTGGCGGCACTGAGGTTGCCGGTTAACATGGCATTTGTCTAAAGTAGGCAGAAGATGGCAAAGTTAAGCTGCTATCCGTTCAACAAGGCTCAAGGCATAGAAGACGTTGCATCCGGGTTTCTTCTGGGTGAAGAACACAAAATAAAGTGCTCTTGAGAAACATACCCATTTGCACACCAGTTTGATTTTAACGGGAGGCGCGAATTTCATGCAATTTTGGATCAAGTGACAGATACTCGAGGACTGGGCCTGCATGATGAGTCTCAAGAAAGGCAAAACCGATTGTGGGCTGTCGAGGAGTTTTCATCAATAGTTGTTTCCTTCAAGAACCTTTGTAGAAGTCTCAATTAAGACCGATGTATTCAATGCAGGCGGTTAATAACAGAACGGTTTCTTAAAGCTGCCGCTTGATGTAGCAGTGATTTACGCGTTTATGATTTGTATATATTTTTATACATTGTAAAGGAAAACGGCTTGGCTTTACTGGAATTTTCTACTGTACACGGTCTAAAATAGTCCCAGTGGCATTTCAATTAGGTCACCTGGTTCAGTTGTTTAGAGCGCGAATTTACTAACCGAAAGGTCCGTGGTTCGAACCCAACCTCTGCCTCTCGACTTCCCCTGTCTAGGCTTGGGCCAGCTGGCAGTATCTCAGCTCTCATGCTTCCTTCGGGTGGCATGGCAGCCAGGCACCGAAAGAGTGTTACACCTGAATGATTATCTTGTATTTATCACCTGATTTGGGGTCTGGTCATCACTGGCTGCAGCCACCATATTGTACTGTGATGTAGCAAGTTTAGCCATCAATTTCCGACTTTTCGGGTCATTTAGCTCCTACTGTTGGACAGATCGACGAACAATACTGGCGTTAGTCTTTTTTGCCGAAGGCGAATACTGAACAATATTCCCCTTCGGGACCCATCAAAGGTGATTTATTTCGGACGGCAAATCTCTGCTGGGATGGACGTAGTCATTGCAAGAGTTCTCAGGGGATCAACCAGGGAATTTAGGGGTATGATCACTTCGTTCTAGATTCCACCATCAACAAAATCTTCCATTTATCACAAGAAGATTACTTCCTGTCAACTTTTAAAGCCCCTGCAATGCTTTCAGGCCTGTGCAAAATGGATTGCTCATTACCGGGTCTATTTGTGTGCTATTTTTTAGCAAAAAATAACTTTGTCGCACAGACATGACAAGCAACCAAGGCCCCCTACCACCCAAGGAAAAGAGATACCCATTATACCGTTATGCAGAGAATTCGTGATTGCTTACGTATAAGCTTGGAAGTAAACTTTGTATCCTGATGCTTCTTTTGGGTTGGGTTCGTAACTTTTTTTTAGAGATTCCGGTTGCCAAGCAGCAGATATCAGTTCGATAATAAACCCCGTGCAGCCGGATTGAGGTTGTCTTGGAGGGGTTGGGGAGGATCTCTCCCATTATAGGCCTGCTGAGGAGCGCAGTACACTGTGATTTTAGGAGCAAATATCGTTGTTTCCTATACAATAATGGTTTCGTATTAACGTCCGACGAATTTCAACTGAGAATCTCCAAAGTTCAGCCATATTTTTAGTGCTGATGTGATGTTTGCTTCCGTAGAGATAGTTTTACCTTCCACTCTACCCAGAGGTAAGCAATAAGACTGATCACATGGGAAAATTCTCAAGGCTTTTTTCTACATCATCCAGCCCGGACAAAAAAAGTTGCAAATGGCGACTCGAATGAAAAAGTGACCTTTCCTTCGTGTCACGTGTCTGGTGTGGAACATTAGTCTAGACAGACAACCCAGTAACTAGATGAATATACGTAGGTTGGCCACGCAAGGTAGGTCCAATTCAAACTACATGGCATTTTTGCGCGTTCCTCCTACCGTGGGCTAATTCCCGCTGTAATCCACTTTGCCCTATTTGTGCCGGCTGTAGAACCCTTGGTCTTGATTGCGTTATATATGCGTCCATGCTCCGTCGAAAAAATCTCGAGTAGCCCGGCAAGTCAAGTCAAGATGGGGCTTAAAGTCAGGGAAATTGTGTCAGTGGACTGGTTTACTCACGTTTGACTTTCGCAGTCGATTTGCCGCTGATGGTGAAGGTAAGGATGATGATGGTGGTGATAGTAACCAGAAATCCTTGATTAGTTCTGCTCACGTGGATTGCACTTTCAACCGCAGGTGAGCAAAATCGGTTGACGTGCACACCTGACTCACTATCGATGACTGAGCTGGGCTACGACTATCTGGATCGGTGCACAATGGTAGCAACTAATTCAACAAATATACTCATTTGCAAAGCAATTTGGTTTTCACAGGAGACTTTATGGAAATACACTGCGATCTCTCGAATATAGTGCCAACTGAAACGTGAGGCGGCCTTTGTGCAGCACATTCAGTTGAAGAACATCATAAACGAAAGATTCACTCGAGTCTCCCGTTAAAACCAAATTGATTTGCAATGAGTGTATTTGTCGAAATCAGTTCAATTCGGGTTCAAGTAGAACATTAGTTTGACGGGAACTCGGGGACTGCGCCTACCTAATGAGCCCCAAGAAGGATGAAATCGGTCGTGTGCTGCCGAAGAATTTTCAGCAACCTTATGAGTAGTTTTGTTTATGAAAACCAACTGATCCAGTTGGCCACCATTTCCTGGGGTGAATGAATCAGTTCCACACGGCCGATTGAGTGCGTTACGCCTTTCAAAGTTGGTCATTTCGGAACCATCAGAATAAACTGCCGTTAAAGCTCTGTATAAATTCCATTATGTTTAGGTCGAAATGTATCTGCAGTGATGTATTGCTTTATTGCTTTATTGATTCCTTGCTTTATTGATTCATTGTGAACAGTATCAAAGCCCTAACAAGCATCTAGGGGTGCCGTATGGATGGTATTTGAGACCGCCAAATCTACCTAGTGAACTTTTCCACATTAAGTCTCATGTGCTTTGTTCCAACTCACAAAACTGTTGCTGAAGAGAGGCAAATGAAGTTTGTGTGCATTAGATTATGGCTCAGACTAGACATGGAAGATAAATTACACTTGTTCCCTTCTGGAGCAACGGTTCCCAAGGTTCCATTACCCGAAAATTACCATTATAGACCGGTTTGGTTTCTACCGAATTTTAGGACTAGCTTTCAGCTCAGTCCTCGAAACAAAAATTCTACGGAAATTCTAGTCAAAATTCAACTAAAAAGTGGAATTCATTCAAACCGCTCGTCTGGCGATCAACCAAGACGCAACAACACAACTGCTAATGAAGGCCTAAGTGTTTCCAACCAACTAGCCATCAGTAAACCCTGCAAATCTAGTACACACGATGTGGTGGACTTTGAATTGGACAAATTTGACGCAGGGTACTGGGTTAGTTGCAGTAGAAACGAAATCCTTCAGTAGATTCACAATTCTGGAACATACGCACAAAGTTCAAACTTTATCCGCTGCCGACTGCGGGCATGAGGGTGAGCCGAATATGAGTAGTGTCGGCTCAACTAACTGTGATGAGATCTGATCGCCTTTGACCGCACCTGCGGTAGGATCTTTACAAGTTTCAAGCTTTGGGTTTAGATGAGATCATCTGTCATTTCCCCATTCACTGAATTCAATTCTTCTTATCTGCTGTTTCCGGTGAATCCGTCAGTCGGATGAAAATCACATGGGTTTAGGCCGTAAATTAAATATGATGTTAGATCTGATTTGTGGTGTACTCGGTACAGACTAAACCGGATGTCGGTTGTGTGCGTCGGTATCCACCAGTACAACTCAAGCACCACAATAAACTTTTCTGTTAGGCTCTCTCCGGAGACAGTATTCTTCTCAGTGCGTTCAAAATTCCCTCGTCTTAGGTCTGTTCTGTCATGACCCTGACCTATATGTGTGACTTAAATTAACCCATGTCCTCTAGTTATCTGGATTCGATTTGCACGCACTTCGCCATATTTCATCAACCTTAAACACAAGGGTTCTCCCTCCACCCGCAATCCATTGTTTTGGCAATATGAAAATCCTGCCGTAGATTGGGCACTAAGAACTGCACAACCCATAGCTTAATATAACCACATTCCTGATCGGTTTAGACTTTTATTCAAACAGGGTCCAAATGTTGCGCACCATCCGTTTAAAGGCTAATCAGCGGCACACATATAATTTGTATGACCAGTTAAGGGAGTTTATACGCATGTTTCTTGCGAGGCAACTCCGGCCCGAAGTTAGACCGAATACCTTTTCGTAATCGGCGGTCAGTGTGACCCGACAAGCTGGAGCATTAGCTCACATTGTCCGTAGTGAACAGACAACAAAACGAAGGTCTAACAGTCTTAAACTCATTTGCAAATGATGTTGGTGCGAACGGGAAACTCAAATTACTCTCTCCCAAACTCACGCGCGTTTGCTTTACTACTTTTCATTCATCTGCACAATAAATTCAATAAATTCAATTTATCAGCTATAAACCATGTACCATGGGCACATTGGTTCCAGCTGCTACAGGTTTG
>SJOL01007024.1:934609-954271 GCA_004794785.1 Opisthorchis felineus
CGTTTAAAGGCTAATCAGCGGCACACATATAATTTGTATGACCAGTTAAGGGAGTTTATACACATGTTTCTTGCGAGGCAACTCCGGCCCGAAGTTAGACCGAATACCTTTTCGTAATCGGTGGTCAGTGTGACCCGACAAGCTGGAGCATTAGCTCACATTGTCCGTAGTGAACAGACAACAAAACGAAGGTCTAACAGTCTTAAACTCATTTGCAAATGATGTTGGTGCGAACGGGAAACTCAAATTACTCTCTCCCAAACTCTCGCGCGTTTGCTTTACTACTTTTCAGTCATCTGCACAATAAATTCAATAAATTCAATTTATCAGCTATAAACCATGTACCATGGGCACATTGGTTCCAGCTGCTACAGGTTTGATCACCGGAAAACAGGGATGTGCGACGTACAACCAAGCCTTGGAGGCGAAGCCATGTTCAGTTTGTTCGGAATTAGGGTAGCTACGCATTGAAGGCGATAGATTTGATGCATGGACGCCACTGACAGCGCGACTGGGCAATTTCTGCCAATGTCACTAACCGTTGTTGATTTGAGTCCCGGGGTCCCCATCCAGAGAGGCGGCAGTCTGCACAAAGAGTGCCTTGTATTCCACTTCAAAAGATATTCCATGAAAAGAAGTGGTTTCATGCCCTAACAAAACTATTTGTGTTTTTGTAACGTCCTGTTACTCATGGGCTGACTTTCTATGAGCAGACAAGTAGACTGTGTTCAGGCGCTGGCCATGAGGAATTTCGTCGAGTTGGGTTGGTATGTTTCCTTTTAAACGCACTTTCTGGTTGTAAGCTGAAAGTCAGAAAATCTGTGGGATAATCAGTGCCAGTAAAAGACATGTTAAGCAAAATTTTCTTCCCGGCCTCCCAAATTTTGCCCCCAGTAATTTCATCTTATTTACAAATGCCTGTTTTCGGCCCCTGGTTTTACTAAGTAGTTTGAGAAAGTGGACAAAAGTAGGCGTATAATTGGTTTGAGCGCTTCACCTGTTTTTAAAAACAGTCCTTTTTGCCTAGCTACCTTGCGTTTTTAAGATTTATGCTCGAGCAGCCAGGGAAAGCATTTGATGCCTTACTTCCTAGATTTGGAGTGTTGAATTAATGCATGGGAGCGAGAGTTCTAGGCTGACTCCAGGTTGTGTAAAATTCCCTTCGTACTCCAGTGGCAACCAGAGTCAAGCTACGGGGCGGAACACTTAGCGAAATGAGGGACGACCTTCAGCGAAGTAGGGCTTAGTGACGACCACGAACTATCCGGTTAGACACGAAATTAAGCATCTCATTTACATGTACTATTTGAAAAGTGAACTTTCCTGGATGTTCTTTGAATAATAAACTACAATGAACAAACACTGCAAAGCGGATCCATAATTTTCGTACAAAACTTCACCTTCTATCAGATGCGGGGACGGTGTTTTGGCATCTGAGTACACGCCAATCCAATGTTTCACCAGTAGTATATACCACTGCATTAGTAGTGACCAGCAGCTTCACACCTTGTATTGTCTTTTCATTAAAAAATTTGAGCTGCAAAATCTGGAATTCAAATTCCAGCTTCTGAATTAACCGTCGTACATTTGTACTAGTGGGATGAGTGGAGTACTCTCTATCTACGCCAACTTTGCGATCGATCAGTCGTACTGCATGACGACTATTCATTTACCACGATATGCATGTATTTACCTGAATTGGCACTGTTAGTTTAATATTGCATAAGAGCGATATTCCTACGTACTTTATACCCATCCCAAGTAGTCTAAATGTCCGTTCCTCTTGGTTAGCCATCTCACCCTGAAGTTTTGCGTTAAACTGAAGCAGATTTGGAGTATCGATCAAGCCCATGGACGTTATAATAAACAATGTAT
Organism: Opisthorchis felineus; assembly: GCA_004794785.1. NCBI lineage: Eukaryota > Metazoa > Platyhelminthes > Trematoda > Opisthorchiida > Opisthorchiidae > Opisthorchis > Opisthorchis felineus. The sequence goes on from SJOL01007024.1 coordinate 936,485, forward strand.
AACACATACTACTATCTCTCTGTAGATGAAAAGAGGGTCTCAATTAGTCCTGTGTCCACCGGGAGCCTTTCAAATAAAGACTATCAACAAACTGTGCAACCAAACTGAAAGTCTAGGGATATGGCATCGGACATGGTAATTGTTATCTTCTACTGTTTATTTGTTTACTATTGTCAGACCATATCTTCCTTTGTTTCTCATCAGTACAAATGCAACCCGGGTGGTCAAAGATCTACAGGGAATATTTATCTCATATGTGGTGCACTGCCGGTGCTGGATGGGACTGAGGTAAGTGAACCACTTTAGATTTCACACCTGTAAACCAGAAAACCTAGCAGCCTGTAACAAGGGTGGTCCTGACGTTATCCACCGAACTGTACGCCATGTGTTCTGGGTAATACATGGGTGTGTTGAAACTAATTTATAGTACTTCCAGCCATGCAGTCATCACGGAGACGGACAATATTTCGGGTGGGCCAAACATTCCACACACACACACAAAGACTCGTGGTAGACCAAGCAAATTACTTCTGTCCTACTGGTTTTGCATTGATAGTGGGGAAACAAACAATGCACCTTTGTGATCTACTTGAACCCAAAATCATAAACGACAGTTTCAGCTGGGTTCCAGGTGAGCCTCCAGCAAAAATCAAATTGTATGCGAATGAGTGTATTTCGCTGAGCCCGTACAATTTGGGTTGAAGTGGAACATATGGTTGAAGGTAACTCGGGACTGTGCCTATCTGATGAGCCCCGAAAAGCGTGAAACCGGTCGTGGGCTGTCGAAAGGTCTTCAGCAATCTTATGAGTAGTGTATTACGTCTATTGAATGTATCGCCATTTCTCGAATATCGTGCCAACTGGAACATGAGACGGTCTGGTGCAGCACATTCATTTGCTTAAAAACAACGCAAACGAGACATTCAGCTGGTTTCCAGGTGAGTCTCCCACCAAAATCGAATTTGTATGCAGACGAATGTATTTTGCTGATAACGCAAAGTGTTTATATTGCTTTCGGGGCACTTGGAGATCACCTTAAAGCGAACTAGTTTTCATGTCCCGGAATTTCGCGAATATAACATTTCCAGTGTAAATGGTCACTGATTTGTTCACTGAGCTGGGCAATTTGGTTTGCGAACTCTTGATCACCAATCGGGGTGACATCTTCAGTGCGTTGTTAGAGAGCGCAGTAGAGCGAAGCATAAATAACTGACTGATCATGACATCGTACCATATTGCGGTTTCAGACGCTGCAGCAGTCGACGAATTAAAAACGAGATTATGGCGTGTTTGTCAACACAGTTTTAACGGAAAACGATGACTTCAAGCCATAATTCAGGCCGTGAAGTCGTCATTTTGATCAAGCTTAAACACCATCGCCTGTACAGATGTGAGAATTCGGTCGCATCCAGTGTGCCCTGGTGGAGTAGTGGTAACACGCTCACATTGAATGTCAGATGTCTGGAAATCAAACCCCGGCACGGCCAGGATATGCACCACTGGTGAACTCTAATAAGAGTGAAGCTCGAGTGGACTGCTTCCCCCACGGCGTAATCGTTTCGGGAAATCAGGAGAACTGCTCAGTTGACAGTGATGTAAACCCGAATTCTACAAACCCCGTAACCACCTACATCTCATCTTAGACGATGCGAATAACGGAGTAGACAACGTGTTAAAAACACTACAGGTGTGTTGGCTATGATGAGGTAAACTGCCCGAATTGCACTCATGAGCACTCAGTAGAGCGTTTGTGTTGGGGCCACATTGAGTGTTTCAGCCTGCTTCGTCCTTTTTTTCCACACGACACATGGTCATACCTTATCTAGGCATTTTACTGACTGAATAAAAGTATTTTATTAAATGCCAAACTACTCATGAGTAACGTCTAGATAAATTGGTCGCCACTGTATACATCGATGCTTAACAAATCACATACATTTGCAGAACTGATGACAATCAGAACATGATCACTCTTCTGGTCTAAAAAGAGATGCCAATTAATGTGAAAGCTATGCCCTATACTGTCATCTGCATACTCATTTGGTCTTGACGGGAGACATACCTGGAATCCAGCTGAACCCTCGTTTATGAGGCGGCTTGGTGAAGCACACTCAGTTAGAGAATATCATAAACGGGAGATTCTGTGGGGTTCCAGGTGATCCTCACGTTAGAACTGAATCGATATGCAGATGAGCGTACTTCGCCAGTTTCGTGAAATTTGGGTCCAAGTAGAACATAAAGTTGACGGAAACTCGGCGACTTCGCCTACCCGATGGGCCACAAGAGGGGCGAAACCGGTCGTGGGCTGTCGAAGAGTTTTCAGCAACTTTTTGAATAATGTATCACGTCTGTGAGAGCTGTGATATTTTTTATCAGCTATAGGGATCGCGGAAAGGTTTTTAAAACGGCACAACGCGACAGTCTCTGTTCCCGATTAGTTTAGCACCTGCACCCACTTCTGAAGCTGATTCGGTTAGAAGCAACCCGCACGGGTTTATCTTCAGAAATAACGAGATACATTGCTGGCCACTTCCGATAGGAACTGGGCATAAAAGGCCGAAATTCCTAGTTTTGTCGTCCAAGACGTACATTTTCATCGAAAGTAGCTGAAAAATGAAACAGATTGATTGAATTTTCGGTCGCAGACTACCCGCATTTGATGAAGATGGAGTCTTCAAACCAAATAAGAGTTATATGGGGGTAACGTCATTCAGCATAACGCTTGTCGCCATTTTCTGAACTTATTGACTGATAAGAACACGAAGGCAGAATGCCCCTGACGGCTTGTAACGAATCAGTCAGTGCACACTACGAGACAAGGTAAAAAAGAGGGTTGACTTATTAGCGAAATACTTCATTTGCATACCAAGTTAGTGTTGACGGATGACTCACCTGGAACCCAGCTGAATCTCTCGTTTGTAGCGTTCTTCTTCAACTAAATGTGTTGCGCCAGGTCGCCTCACGTTTCAGTTGCTACGATACTCAAGATATCGCTACACGTTGTGTAGACGTAATACAGTAATCACAAGGTGGGTTGTCGAAGAGTTTTCAGCAACCTTATGAGTAGTCTATTACCTCCATAGGGTTGACTTATCACCATAACAACCTTACAATACAGCGTAACAAACACCAGTAAGATGTATCTTAGATGAGGTGCACATTCGGGGACCGCTTTTCTTGAAATCATGCAGTGCAAAGTGCTCGGATCATTATGATTCACCTAAGCCTAATGTGAAGTCATTGAATAGAGGTCATCCGGATTTTGGTGCCGGTTCATTACCCCGCGGAAGCAAGGTCATGAGATTTTAAGCGCCGGTGGCACTGAGAAGGGTGAGCGGTTTCAATCACTGGATGGATTTGGGACGAATTGGCTGCTACTCGAAAGAAGGCGAATCAGCCCCTTCGGTTTTCTGTTTTTTTTAGCTATCTGCCTTTTAGAGGATCGGTTATCATGCCAGATAGATGCTGGAGCCGATACGCCTGACATTTTCCTCACGATATCTTGGTGTGAATGCATCTTGACGGAAGGTCTACTGTGGCCTGATATGAAGCATGAGATGTGGTATATAACGTTCCTGGCTTAACGTATCACATCGAACATTACTGAAGACGTCTTCGGGTTCTAAGCATAATCATTTGGAATTCTCGGAAACCTACGAGAAGTCTCCTACCTTCAGAAGGTATAGCTTATATAATACGATCACGCAGCCTGTGCAGCCTGGTTACCCCGACTTTTTTTGGTTTTTGGTCAGTAGATTTTACGTTGTAGATTCGAGTCGATGGTGACTTTTCAGAACTCTAACTCACTGACGCTGGAGAGCTGCTAAACGATGAAATCCTGGATAGTTATCCCAGCGGAAATGGCTATCGACCTGTTCGCCGTGCTTGGTAGTTAAGTCGCAATCATTTCATCACTATTCAAGGAGACTTCATGGATGCATGCACTGGTAGCATCCCCTCCAATAATTGCGAATCTCTCACAGGTCAATAGCTAGCAGTGCAGTTGCCAGCTACCAGTGTAACGGCGTATACTACTGATGAGGCATGTGAGTAGTATGAGTTTTCTCGTAACTCCCCCTCGCGTCTAATGGAACGTGCATCCCCATGGGGTTTATTACGGAACCTGCGGAAATGCTTTGCAGCGTTCGCTTGCAATTGCGTGACAGTCAATGAATATCCACGAAAGTTCAAGAAGACGCGTGAGGATGTTCGGTTTTTAAAAATGAGGTGCATATGAGATGTTAACTTCCTGTCCAATAGTTTGTAACCGCTTAGTTGGTGGTTCCTAATAACTCCGCGGCGAAGGGCCTTCCTCCTTACACCGGTATATGCACCCTAACCGCCAACATTCCATCCCACTCAGTCATCTCATTTTCAAGTTCTTGCCAGGGAGTCATTTGTCCATGTCCTTGTGTTATGCATCGAGAACAGCTTGGAGATATGAACGTTTCCCTCCTCCCGCTGGAGTTTACAGCAGTACATCCTCTCAGATTTACCACCGACGATCATATTATCCAAGAAAACACCCTTAATTTTCCATATAAACTGGTTGCTGATATCTTGTGAGTAACTTTATGAAATAGAATTACTTGAGTAGAAACAAAGTGACAAAAGATGGAAGATAATGGAAGGTGTGACACTTTCAAAATTTCTCAAGAAAGTCGGCAGTCCATCCTTCAAAATTCACGTGGAGCAACTGAAATTGCAGCCTTTGGATAATGATTTAAACCTCCTAGTTTTACTAATTCCTTCAAGTAAGACAGTTCTTTGCTGGAGAGCCGGCCGTTGTGCGAAAGATCTACGGTAAATTATTGTATGGACGTAATACACTATACATAAGGCTGCTGAAAACTCTTCGACAGCCCACAGCCGGTTTGGCTCTTCTCGAGGCTCATCAGGTAGGTGCTGCCTTCAAGTTTCCGCCAACCTTATGTTCTACTTGAACCCAAATCTCACGAGATTCGACTTATACACTCATTTGCATACCAGTGTGGTTTTAATAGGAAACTCACTTGTAACCCACCTGAATTTCTCGTTTGTGATATTCAAGGAGTTTTCAGCAACCTTATGAGTAGTGCATTACTCTATACGATGTCCCCAGCATTTTTATTACATTTTCAACAAAATAGAAGTCAACATCTTGTTCGGTGACAGTGATGGTACCACAAACTTTGCACAACCTTTGCACCAACGCATTTAGCAATCTGGCCGTCTTCGTCAAAGAAACAAACAATTGATGTGGGGTAAACTCACGCCATCGGGCAAGAGGACACAGGGGTAAAATACATCTACTATTGGAAACAAGCTCCTTGCTTACTGTATCAATCATGATCGAATCAACAAAGAATCCATTGTCTAAAAATTTATCGATCATTCTTTCTTCCCCGTGCTTGTTGGTCACATTAAGTAGTGAATGGGGCGCAAAACACAGCTGCGATGGACAATAACACGAAGAGTTCATTCTCGGTTTAAACCGTTGAAAGCAATGTTGTCTAGGGTATTGACGCCGGAATATCGTGAAGAGTTATCAACTGAGACTTCGTCCTGTCAGTGAAGCCAGTCTGTTGTAAGATGCCTAGAAGCAGTGTACGCCTGTTTCAGTCTTATCAGCAATCATCAGCAGTGTGACCGCCCGGCTAATAGTCCGAACACTTAACTTTCGTGTCACGAGTGGCTGCTCAAATGTGTGTTTATTTCCCACTCAGTATATAGCTCCACTCATCCTTCAGCAATGGTCTGATGCTAACTAGCTTCTCGGGTGGTGAATTCCCGGATAGAAGGTTCGCTCACTCTCGGAAACTCACCCGTCTTTGACTTCGGGCGCAAACTCTGCTCCAAAACATAGTGGGTACTGGCCCTTTCATATCCTCCCGCCGCTAGTGCAATGTTGCCTAGAAAATTACTAAGGATTTTCCGAAAAAATTCCACCTTCTAGTTCTGTGTTCGGTCTTTTCCCCGGTGATAATTAAGAGCTGCTTGTGCGATACGGTACCAAGGTTCCTCAAAAACCCAATAATCTGTTGGTGATTTGATTTTTTTCTACTCTTGGACGGCATGATAAGCTGGGTGATTGCTTCGGTATTTCTGGGAAAAAATCAAGTGCAAATTTCTATCCTGCTTGTTTATATATGCAACTCTTTCAGTGAAAACAAATTGTGATTGTTTATCAGGAATAATTCCCACCGGGCCAACCAGAAAAATTTTCGCCGGCGGGGACGATTGTTAAGGAGGGTCAGAGTGTTGGCAAATTACACTCGTTTGTAAATTACTTTGGAGACTCAAATGAAACTTTTGTTTATGATTTGCTGCAGCTGGATTTGTTATGGCAAGAAACCGCGTTCCAATATCTCGAAGGTAACAGATTCTTGTTATAAGAAACAAAACTGAACTGCCTTCAGTGATTTATCCCAGATTGGTTACTTCATCGTTGGACCGTATCCGCTTTTGTGAATTGAGATTATGTTCCGCCAAAATCTTCTCACACTACGATCAATCTATAAGTGGCTCAGCGAGAAAATAATCTTACAAGATGAGTGAAACTTCCTTTTGAGGAGTCATCACTTGAGGGACCAGTCAACACGTGACCATATGATGTGGTTTATATGGTTGGAGGATGAATGGCCCTATATCATGTCTGAGTGAGAGCTGATCACACCGTTGATCAGCCACTCATGGCCAAGCGGTTATGTGTTCAACCACTAACCACAAGGTCACGGGTTCGACGCTCTCTGAGTTCTGTGAGATGCGGACTTCTGATGACTTCCAGTTAGGATGAAACAGCTGTACGGTGCTTTTCGGCTTTTCAGCATAGATCCGCCTCTCTGACAAGATGAAAACTCAGTTGGAATTTAGAAGACCTCACTCCAAAATCACTCTAATCTGATTTGCCCGGTCCAAATCAGATTGCGTATAAAGTGCATCATTGATTATTGATGTGAAGATATGGCTACATTTTCGCTGGTCTGAGTGAACATTACTGGTTATTTCTTCCCTGGATCTGTTTTTGTTTTCTGTACGATGATTAACGTAGTATGTCAGCTGTGTCGGTGGATTTAAACCACACACATATGAACTATGACGGACGCGTCATTGATCCATCTGTTGTATCGATTATTTCATCCGTCACTGGTGGTGGAACGACTAGAACTCATAAGGTAGCATTGTAACCAGTTAGATCATCGTCATAGGTGTTGTTTTTAATTCTAACGCGGTAAAATCTACTCAAAAACTGGATGTTTTTCTCTTCCACTTCAAAGTTTGAGTAGTGAAAAACAGCACATTTACTCAACCAAAGGCATCCTGATGAAGCGCTCCTGTCATTGAGGATCCTGGATTTAAACCAAATAAGACCAAAACCGTTGTCAAATATTTCAGTGTTTGTAAGCCAGCCAATGTGCCCTTTTTTGGTTAGCTAGCTGACATAACATGTGTATTCAAAAAGAGGGACCTTACTTGACACAGAAGAAAATAAGACGTCTGGAATTACAGTTGTTTCGGTGGGATCCAGGATCTCAGTGACGTAAAACCAGGCCCGACGAAGCAGGTGATTCCCGTGGGTCTGGAATCCAGTTTTTATCTCCATACAATTCTATAGATTTCCGGGACATGGCATCTCCAAAGAAAAACTGATTAAAATTGTTGGGTTTTACGTTCCTTACGAAATAGTGGCTTTGGAGCATTCTTTGAACGCGTTATTTGCGAGAAAGTCGAAAACTCACAGAAAAAACTACTTCTTGATATAAATTTATATTGGATTTTCGCTGCTGAATGTTTGCTTTAAAGATTTCAAATAGATTTGCAATAGAAACCATCTACAAAACACGTTTTCATTAGGACCATTCCAGTATTATACCCCTCTTCAAGTTCTCGTTATAATTTTACATAGGATGAACCCATACCGTTCTGGCAGCAACACGACAAAAAAAACTTATTTTTGTCCCATTGCTACATTGGTTATTTCCTAAAATAATGGAAGAGCGTAAACTGCTTGCCCAGAAACACTGCGATTCAACGCTCATGTGCGAAAGTTTCTGAAAATGTTTCATCAGATATCTGCCGATTTTTCTCAACACCCAACCACGCTGGTAGAGTAAAGTAACCCTCAAGAAGCTCACTGTTGCATATCTAGGAATAGAGACACAAGTGAATGACCAGCAATGTGATTAGCTTTCACTTAGCTAGAATGCAACAACACCAGCCTTCATTGACGTCACTGACGTCATAGGATTCGAAGCTCACCGCCTCCTCGGAAACAACCTGTCACATAAAAGACTCGTGCGGCTTGAGGAAGTTTTTCTCTACTAAGCAGGTCACCGAATACGATTCCATAATGCTAGCCAAACTGTGCAGAAAAATTGAAATCACCGGCATCAGCATTGACTGACAGGACGCTCAGCACCTCTCCTATTAAGGTGGTACCCATGTTGTCGTGACTAACCACGCTGTTGTGCTAGAGACCCAATCACTACAAAAGACGGTTTTAAGCAGATCAGGAACTTTTTCGAAAAGTCGAAGGACATACCGAAGGACAGTTGAAGAACATATGCCTCATGATGGTTCTTAAGAATAATGATAACTGCGGTTAGTTTTGTGTTTTCAACCGGGCGTTTAAGTCGTATGATCATTCGATTAGTGGTTAAGACAGAAGTCGTAGGTTATGCCTCTCCCATCTCCCGTCATTAACGTGCAATAGTAAATCTGGTAGATTCACAATAACTCCACTTATTTGTTTGAAATACTCAGTTGACCGTTGCTAGGGTAGTCTTATCGCGGTGCGCGTTTTTATCCATATCTGACGTCTTGTGCACGCAATTCTCGCATCCTAATGCGCAAGTGGTTCACAAACTTTCTCCTTTCTACTCTACTCTACTCAGCTCTACTCTTAGCCAATAGTTTGATTGCGTTATGAGCATTTTACTTTCCTATTTTTTTTATTTCAGCAGTTTGAGGGTCGAACTGCCTTTCCTTCTGATGCACCCTACCCCCGGATCCGAACAAAACGGTAAAGAGACCGCTACGCGGTTCTCGAACAGGTGAGCATGTAATTCAAATAGGACCCAAGGAGAGGTACGAACATTCGTACGTTGACAATCTGTGGGCAAATTTCAACTAATTCAGACAGTTCAACTACTGAAGAACTCTTAGTCTCCTTACCAACTGGACCAGCAATTCGGCCTGGTAGTTTGGAGCGGTACTTCGTTTCACTCTACTGTCACCAAATCCAATATCTAGCAAACTGTTGTTTGAAATTTACCCACATTTCTCACAATATTGCCGTAATTCAACAGAAATCTCGGCTGAACTAGGCTGTCCATTTTCATGAAGGAAACTGCTCACAAGGTTGTTGAAAACTTTTCGATTGTTCATCCTTTTTGGGATTTTAAATTTTTCCAGTACTGTGACAATCAGTTGGCTCAAATTTCTCAAGTGTTGGCAGGTTTTATTGAGCTTGGTTCGAATCACCCAGTGCACGTGGAATTTTTCACTTGTACTAATGAGATACGTAATGGGAACACTACTGTTGGCCAAAGAGTAGTACCCCAGAGAGAGAGAGAGAGAGAGAGAGAGAGATTGCAATCAACTCAACTTACCTCGGTGACACTTGAGTTTCTACGTACATTTCAGCCTAAATGGACCGTCCAATCCCTAGATTTCTGCTGGTATGTGTTATCCATGGCACCGGTACCTAACGTCGTGGGGACATGATAGTCATTATACCTCAGGCCACGCAAAATGGCTGATTGGAGCCTGTCTAATTCGCTGCACATGGTGGCAGCATCTGAATGCGCTTCAACTCAACTCGCGTAAAAGGAAATAACATCATAAAGAAGAGATTATCTGTCGCTTTGAATATGGATCAAATTCCCGTCCACTTGAGGGACATTACGGTAACAAGTTCGGTGCGTGCTTGATGTTCGTTGAGTGGCGTATTCTGAATTGGCATCGGGCTTGTCTCTGAGGTTTATTGCAACCAGGAACAGCAGGTAGGGTTGGACGCGCACTGTCTCGACTGCCTGCGTCACCCGTCTAACTGCAATGCGTCATCGTGTCATGACGAGACTCGAAAGATTCCTCCAACCGTTACTTTCCAATCTGACGGATTCTTGGTTGTGGTATTTTCATCCGGATCGGCTGCTTCGCCTGCAGCCGACAGCATCCCTTTTCTGTGAAGGCTCTACCACGGTATTACGCTAAATTTGTGAAACATCCGTCAGCATACACACAATAGTTAGATGATTTTACGCATTGCCTGTTTGTTCCTATTGTAAACCTGGTTAAAATGTGTCAGAATAAGGTCCTCCGACATGACCCAAGTACAACAACACGTTTCTCATTCACCCACTCAATCTTCGACAGAGTATATCTACTTCGTCCGGAAAACTGTTGCTCGTCTGGGACATTTTGTGCACCCACACCTTCGGGTACATTTTATTTCGTACCCTAAAGTTTATGCGATGCACGTGTAGAGCGAGGACCAAACGTTCACGATGCTCGCTAGCATGAGACTGTTGAGTTGTGCTCTGTGAGGTCACGTGATCATACACGGAATACTTAACTCTTTTCACTAGAAAAAAATAGTCTCCATCAGTAAGTACTAGGGCTTTCTCTAACAAGTAAGCAGGGTTGGTTTCGATAACAGTAGTTTGATTAATTGCTTGGTTAAATTGTTAGCTTTCGTTGAGTTATATTCAGCTGAAATTCCATCATCTTGAAGATCTTGAAGATCTTGTTGACGTATGACTTTTCAGATTGTCTGAAGCCTCTCAAGACGACCACGTTTCTGCGACCCTGGCAGATAATACAATTCGACCAAACATCACCGAGGAGAGATCATAAGGCGAATCCGTCAGGGAGTGCACTGTTCAACACTAACTTTCCCGGCAAGTACTCCAGATGCATCCGAACAACCATTTGTCGGTTGGAATTCTGTTGATATGTTCCATGTCCCTCAACAACCCTGTTTACCGATATAAACGCCTGTTCAAAACATTTGCCCGCTTGTAATCCTGGGTGCAAAGATACCTCATCACAACAGCAAATGGCCCGTCTTGTTAGACTTTTAAACTCAAACTACACTAATGTTTATTCCAGTCTGGTGGATGATATCCATACCTTGAAATTGGCGTTGCACAGTATGACCGTGATCAGCAGGTTATACTTTTGGGCTGGCGGCCAGCTGTCGCCAATTTCCGGGGGAGCTTGGTTTACTCGCCCATCCTGTCGATGGGTAGTTAATCTACACATTAAAACAACACGCTTTTGTGTCACATATGGAGTGGTGATTTTATCGGTGTTAAAGTAAACAACTAGAATATCGTCCCATGATCACGCCCAAACTGGAGTGAATCGATACCACATCATCATTATTTGGTTGAAATATCTGAAAACTAGCATTAGGGATTTCCTGACTAACAGGCACCTCTCACAGGCTGGCAATTTCCTTCCTCCGTGAGCCTATCGCCGAAGCCGCCATAAATCATGGGGACAACCATGGGAACCTAACAAGCAACTTTTTTATCTCCCTATCAGGGTGATTATCGCCACGGTAGAAAACTCGTTTCCTCATAACAGATGGGTCCTTCGGAATTTCCTCCAGGAACAGTTCATGGAAGAGGTAATCGGTGCAGAGCGCCAGCCGATGTACAATGATCGACCGAAAAGAGACCACAATAGGAAACAGCCTGTTTTTGTTCTCCTGCCAATGTGAACTCAATTTGTTGACGACTCCGTGAATGGGTTTTTAAAGGGTCTTCGTTGGACCTGTTTCCTGGTATTGGCAGAGTTCAATTCATACCGAATATCTCTGACTATGAGTATAAAGTTCGGTTGCATTAATAGCATAAGCAAGTTTATTTATGGTTCCCTGTTTGCCGGAGATTTTGAAATTTCAATCGATTTGATACTGTGCAAGTGAAGCCAGTCTATGCCGAAGTATGGAGAAGCACTCTACAGCTGCTTCAGCCGTGTTGAGAAACGTCAGTAGAGCGCATATAACTAATTTCTTGGAAGCTTCTAACTCGCGACCCTCCGGCTAGTGGTTGATCATTTAACCAGCTGGCCACAAGTGACTGATCTAACTTGTATAGGACATGGTGCCACTCATCCTTCAGTCACATGGTTCACATCACATGGTCACGTGGAGGCTGGTCCCTCAACTGACGCCTTCTTAGATGATAACTCATGCAACCTGTGAGAAGAGTTCCTTTCCTACAGTTTACTGGTTTTTCCTCGTATCCATTTTGACCCCCTCTTTCAATGTATCTTCATCAAAGTCTCTTTCCCTAATCAAATTCGCTTTTGTACAAGACCGGTCACAGCCTACAATCGATATTGTCCATTGACCACCACAATTTAGCGCATACTAATCAACGATTCATCCTGAAAATAGTTGACACGCGAGAATTCGCTTTCACTTAAAGTACACTCTGTTCGGAGTGTACTTTTCGAAACAATAGCTTTTCTGACCTTTCCAGGAGCTGCTTCATAGGTGAACTCCGCAGCACAATGCCTACCAAGAAATACACCTGTGAAATACGTGAACTTGAAGGACTACTCATCTGTACTCTGCGCGGAGTTATTCAATCCTCGATTCTTCTGCGTTGCAGCGTTGGCATAACCGCGAGGAACTCATGCGTCAGCGAGTAAATGGTGGGGAATCAGACTCGTTAGAGTAGCGAATAAATCTTATCAGGTAAGGATGCCTGAGATATGTACCACGCGTACCCAAACAAACAAAGAAATCCGAATTTTCGACAGACACATTTGCCCATGAATTAAGTTTTCACAGGAGACTCAATTGAATCCAGCTGAATCTCTCGATTATGATGGACCGCTCCAAGCCTTCCTGATGAGTCCCAAGAAGGGCGAAACTGGTCATGATCTGTCGAAGAGTTTTCAGCAACCTTATGAGTAGTGGGTTAAGTCTAGGCAATAGAGCCGTGCTTTCTTTGGTAAGAGACCAGTCATAAGGTCAATGAATGCTTTGGTTAGCCTATTACAAGTTTCGATCTTTTGGGAGTTCACCAGTTGGCGTCCGAAAGTTTTTACTAGGGGTATATCGCTGTCGACAATGAGTCTGTTTCTGCTAGCGTGAAACACATTGTTCAATATAACCAAAAGGTAAGCGGTCTATATGCCATGACAACCAGCGATAACTGGTTGCCGCATCGGGAAGCTAGAGTAGGGACGTCTGAAGGGGTGAATTCTAGCTAAGTGTTGTCCTTTATTTTCTGAGAACGAGTTGCGACGGTGGAATTTGTTCGGCGGTTTGGCTCTGAATTGGGTCCAAGACTTAGACCCATCCGGCTCATGGAACATGTATTTTACGAAGTTGTTTTTTAACTCGTGAGATCCACCGCGTTTGTTCGTGGGATTGAGTCGGTCATGAAGGAACAAAATCTAAAAAGAAAGAAGTGAACGTATCATAGATAGGAGGAACAGTGCTTGCTGAAGGGTGACTTCTCCATAAAATGTCTCTCTTTAGCCATCGACTTTTGGATGCAAATCATTCAACCTACTGAGTCGTTGTCTTCCTACGCATTTATTTCGGCTTTGGCTATCTACTTCCGATTGTTCTAAAAAGCTTGGTCTGTAGTGCAACTTGCTAATGAAGCCACTTCGAACAGTTAGGCCGTCAGGAGAGCTATGCGGTGAGTGGTATTCAGCTAGTCCAGATCGATTGGAAACCAGCTAGCCAATGGTGCTTGAGTAACGTTTATCAAAGACGTTTGGATGCATCAACCAGATCAGGCTGAGGACTGCATGTGCTTGGCTGATTTTCAAGTGTGCTTGTCGGCTCCACCTAAAGATGAATTTGGTGAAATGGAGAATTTGAAGAACAATGAAATGCCCAATAGCATTCGTTTTGGTTAAATTTGTCATGTACGCCCCAAGGTGTGATCATGCCAAGGAAGCGTAAGAGGAGAACCACACCTGTGACGTATAGGGAAGTATAGAATGGCTAATGCATTTTAGTCAAGACAGATATGCTTTTGACATCCGTGTTAAAAGCGTTACTGCGATCATATCATTCCCCATCACTCGTGTTCCACTGTAAGGCTGGTCTAGATGGACTGATGAGTTGCAGTTATCTTTAAGCAAGAAATATTATTTATGAGCGGAATTGTAATCAGTAGGATAGCAAGTCTGCTAGGCAGGGGAAAGTTACTGGTTGATCCCAAATGGCGAAGCATAAAAGATATAGCTCAGCACGCCCAAATTGCCTAAGCATTCTGCATATCCGATAGTTTGGTTGGGTACACAACATTCCAGCATGATAATCGGTTGATGTGAGCGATCTAAGCCGAATGTTCTTCAAACCACACGTATTTATTTGGAGGAAAGTTTGTTTCAGAAGCAGAGGTTGCCAAGCTGGCAAACAAGTTGGAACGGTTGAATTGCATGAATGAGGATTTTCTGAAATCCACATCGTTCAAAATCTAACAAAAAACCTTCCGAAGTTTCGCACAAATGTTGTAAAGTGGGAAAAATGTTGCAGCTAAAAAAGCCTATTTACGGCAGGTAGCTGCCAGGTTTTGTGTGCACTTAGTACGCCCTCCTCCCAAAAAAATGTTTTATGCATTTATACTGATTTCATTGTTCTTAACGGAAAAATTAAGTGCAGTGTCAAACACAGTAGTTTCCTCCGAATGAAACAACTAACAGAGCATATATTTTAATGTGAGTAGCTAACTAAACGGCAACCTTCCCGCAATTTCATTGGTTGTTTTTCTATCTGTGCTTCGGTGTGGTATGTATCCTTTGAATTTCATTCGATCCTTGGACAGCTTCTTTCAGGTAGACTTTATCGCCCTTCTAATTGGCCCTTTCACGATTTGGGAATCTGTGAATAAATAAGAACTATATAAACGGGTGCAGGTAAGAAAGGAATTCATAACTAGCGGCGAGCTGATGATACCCACTTGATTGGTGACGAAGCGTTCGCAAGCCAAGCTCGACGAAAAGATCAACAGCCAGCTAATCAGCGACATATGTTGTAGGTCACCCACTTCTCCATATTGCTACACGTCCCTTATATCCAGATCGTTATTCAAAAGCGCCCTCGTTGACTGCATCCTTCGAAAACGTCCTCGGGAATGTGGTCTTTTCTGGAGGGACCTAACCAATTGATATCATCCGCAGCGGACCAACCGAAAGTGGCTTCAGATAGATGGAGGTCTCTCCATAAGGGACAATTTTATGATCCAGATGTGGCGCTTGTCACATCCTCAGAACCTCAGTATATACCAAAGGTCTAACAGGGATACAACGCGATGGTGGCTTCCGAAGTTTTT
Organism: Opisthorchis felineus; assembly: GCA_004794785.1. Lineage (NCBI taxonomy): Eukaryota > Metazoa > Platyhelminthes > Trematoda > Opisthorchiida > Opisthorchiidae > Opisthorchis > Opisthorchis felineus. The sequence continues at coordinate 951,778 of SJOL01007024.1, forward strand.
TGGGCTGCTATCTACTCTCTAAAGATAGTATTTTTTTGTTGACTTAAGCCCAATTGTCTACCTACTTTCTGCTGTAGGCAGTCGTCTAATTCTTGAGGTACGAGCCCCAGAATGGACATATTTTGGCTGGTCCAATGAGTATCATATTACCGACTAGAACCCATCCTGGAAAGACCACCTTTTCCCGCTTGTTTACTTTGCCTCACATGAGATAAAGCTGTGCTAGTAACATGCTTTCAGAGGAAAGGCACATAAGTGAGCCTTTGGCCACCTTGAGACCATATTTGAAAGGAGTACAACCGGTCAGATAATTACTTTGTACCGAAATACTGAAACCCATTTCTCGTCTTCTTCATCCTCCTCTCCATTGTGAGAGGAATCGGTACCTCGAGGTTATCTGAGGTGGTCATGGTTGAGAGCTGTGTGTAGTCTTGCGGGACCGAACAGCTTGGTGGAAATTAGGAAGGAGGGCCTTTTTGAAGAGGAGCGCATCGGGTTGCTGCATATGCCTCCAAAATCATAATACTCTGGATTGAATACAAGCAGATATTTGCAGGAAATTTTACCTGTGATACCGTCCTAAAAGTGAAGTCACCGATTACCGGATAGCAGACAAGCACTACACGACTATTTCATACTCCCCAACGGTGTATGTGTCACGAATCTAGGAGGGGCTATACCTCCGTATTAGGAGTTGGATGTTGTACCGTTCGAATCAAATGATTGATCAGCAACGTGAATTATCTGCATCCAGACAAGGAAGACTGATTGATTTTATTAGTATGGTGTGTTCTCAAACCCACGGGGCATTAACACTACGGCCGGCCGGCTAAATCCTACCCTCTCCGTTCCTCGAAGTTTAGTCCCTGCGTTTACCTGCTGTGAAGAACTACGTAGATGTCAGGAATCATTACCTCGGACATTGGTCAATACGGCAACAAAGTGACACGGATCACGAATCAGACCGAAACCCATAGGTCCTAATTGCAATCACCGTGAGCTCGATCGCCCCAATGAGTTTGACGCTTCCTACTGGGGAACTTGCTAGTGGTCGTCATACTGATAAAAACTGTTAAATCATCAGTATATGCTCAAAAGGTACGAATAGAAACGATACACGGAATACGAAGACTCCACGGAGATTGAGCAGAAACTGGCGAGCAGTTCTCATATCGGCCCAACTATCGTTAGTAATTTGAAAATGAACGTGTACGGCCACCTTGTCAACGTAATTGGGTTGTGAAGCCAGCCACGTCAAGAAAAGGGAGTTGCCATAAGTCAGCATGTGACAACGTCGACCATTCTGTTATTAACCTAATCTCCTGGCCATCTATCCTGAACAATACTCCGTAAAAATTGCCATCCCGCAGGGGGTGGGGGGAGGGGCGTGGTTAGAACCTAAAAGGGGGTTTAGGGGGGACGAGTTTGTCTGATATTGGTTGTTTTATTTAAGCTTTTACTGAGCAGTAAATACATTTCCTGAAGAAGCACTTGGAAGACAGATGGAATGATAATGATAAATCAGTCATCAGGCCTCACTTAGTGAACAAAACTTGTTTTTATGCGGATGAACAAAGCCCAACTAATCTAGCATTCTCCTATGTTTTCTTGGACGAACAACGTCCAGCCGCCCGAGAAATCACTGAAAGTGACGTGTCCTAGCAGGGAACTGAGAGTGAACTACTTACATCGGCCATTCATTATCAAGTTTTATATTTTTATGAGGTCCACCAGGTCCGTCCGAAAACAAATTCCTTAGAAAGGAAACTACATTGATCACGTCAGCACGGAGGAATTTTCTGGACGAACCAAGATGATGGGAGGACATCTGGTAATTTCCAGTGGATATTTTTTCCTGTCAGTGAAGCTGAAAAGCCGAGAAGCACTGTACTGCTGTTTCATCCTTGTTAGAATCGTGAGCAGTGCGCATCTCCCTGACAGGACGAAATCTCTATTGAATATGCCCACAAAAGCATCACTTTTCCAGGTACACAGATTTTATTCATCCAGGGGCAATACATCGTTGAATCATTCCAGTGGATACATTTTTAGCAGTGGTGTACATGCTGAAGTGATACTCAGTTTTCAAGTTTCAACTCAGCTTCAGACTGCAAGTGAAACCAATCTAACTTCAAAAGACCATAAGCACTGTACAAGCGCTTCAACCTTTTTCATATTCGCTAGCAGATTTCATGAGACATCAGTGACCGTCAAACTTACAAGCTTTTGGTCAGTGATTGAATACTACTCAGTGGATAACTGACTGACCCTGGTTTGGATAGAACATAGTAGGAATTCCTTTTAATCGAACGGTTCACGCCACGCGATCCGCTGTTGACTGGATCATCGAATGATAACTACTCATAAAACAGACCCATGTGAGGTTTAATCAGTTTGAACAGTTAAGTTTATACTATTTAGCCAGTTTGAGGTCGGTGAGGATTGTCCGTACGAACCGAAAGCATCAAAATCTGCACGTGTTACTGCATGAATT
>SJOL01007024.1:973207-1010775 GCA_004794785.1 Opisthorchis felineus
TATGGATGTATTGCCAGGACCGTAGTCTTATCGAGCCTTATGAACTTCGCATCAGGATGGACGAAAGTGGTCTCGGTCAGAAGTTGGATGGAACTTTTGCACAACTCTCTTCAACCGTATGTGGTTACATTTATCCACTTCAGGGTTGCCCGCTGATTGATCAAAACGCGGTCACTCCAAGGCACTCCAGACCTCTCGGCAACTCTTGTTCCCACTGGGACCACTGGGACGACTAGTTTGATTAGTTTAGCCAAGACAAACGCTTAATCCCTTCACAACGATGAGGTCTCAATATTGCTCTCCGGAGTCACTCTAAATATGAAGATCTATCGTGGACAGCATATACCAAAAGCTGACATTTTAGATTCTCCGTCAGACACCCACAGGGGGATCGAGATGAGGTGAGAAATCGGAGAAGTCGCTGAAAGCAACCATGTTTCTTGAGCTGACAATGTTTGTTTGTAAGCATACAACTCTATCTATACCTCTTGCGGGATGACCCATATGAGTAGGCACCAGGTGGGATACAAAACGCGAGTACAGTGGTCAAAGGTGCCAGTGATCGGTGCGGCTATGGATAGCAAAGTAGCGAGGATTGTTCATAAAAGTGAAATCAGGTTGAGGAACAAGACGCTATAGGACCTGTGTTGAACAAGCAAATCGGAACAGACTCCTAGTTATTCTACCCAGCATCTGCCGCCATCCACAAGGGACAGGAAATAGGGTGAATAAAAAACCGCGGAAACTCACCTCAAAACCACTATCGGGCGGCATCCATGAGACCTTGGAATTGTCGGAAATCCAGGCAACTTGACCTTTGTGGTCCTTTACACAAACGGCTCCACGTACACCGTAGCTGAAAAAATAGGCAGAAGATGGAGGTTAGGTTGGAAATGATTTAACACACCCGGGCGTTGAATACAAATAACGAGTAAGGAGTGTAGAGTAATCGAGGACAACTATTCACATGCCATGGCAGTTGGTTTGTACACTGAACCAGGCAATTTGGTTGCGAACACCTCGTCACCAACCGGGCTGATATCATCAGCGGGTAGCGAATCAGCGTTGAGTCGGTATGTAGGCCATTCGAATTATAAAATCACCAATACGGGGGTAAAAACATCCAAGAGATATTCTAACAAAAGACACCTACCAGGAGACAGTCGTCTTACAGTGAAATTGGCTTAACCAGCAACACAGGAGAAATTATTAAACACGGACAAGTTACAGCGAAAGGGTGCATGAAAGTGACGCCGATTTGGATAAAGCCGGACAGTGAACAGTCTTTTCTGGATGGAGTTTGGACAGGCGCCCGAATCACCACTGACAGTACAGTGCAATACCATTAAATCCAGAGACGGATCAAGGATCCAAGAAAGGACAACAACAGCGGGCAGAATGTGCAATTACGAATGATGAAGTCTCTATTGGATATTACCAAATTTTCTTACATTACTATAAAACAATAAGCAGCTCGGAGAAAGGGTAGTGCAACTGGGTGTGTGAAGCTTCATTCTGAGAAGTCGTCACTCGAGGAGCCAGTCAATACATCATCTTCATCATCAAGATCATCAAAGACAGCAACATCAGTGTTGACACTGATGCTTCACTGCGTACAACCATAAGGTTCGTCTTATTATATTTAAAGCCCTACAGTGAAAAGAAGAGAAAAAGAGTGGGTGACGGAGGGGACCTAGTGCTGGCATTCTGAGGTGTCTACACCTCCAAGCGCTCAATCAGACAATCTGGAAAGAAACTGACAGCACGAACGCCACTGACATCGATTAGTCGCCATTTCTTGCAACGTCTCCAGCCAAGTACAGGCAGGGTAACGGGGGCCCCATCCTGGAAGGCGTGCAACACCAACAACACCCAAACTCTTCGTGATCTCTTTCACGCCCTTCTGCCAAGTCATGCGTTGTCCGCCTCGCGGTTTGCGCCATTCTGAAGGAGGCACGGAGAACAACACTCGTCTCGGTAGACGGTGTTTCGGCATGCGTAGCACATGACCGAGCCATCGTAGTCGGTGGTGCTGGATGTTTTCCCCGATTGAAGTACCTGCAGCACAACCAAATACCCGTTTTCTAATCACCTCGTTACTAACACGCTGACGCCATCCAAAACCAGCCACGCTTCTGAGGCATCGGTGGTCGAAAACCTGAAGACGCCTCACATCATCTGTCCGCAGAGGCCATGTCTCGCACCCATACAACAACACAGCCCTTACTGTAGCCTGATACACACGACCCTTAAGATCTAGTGAGATGCCTTTTTGACGCCACAAGTGACGCAAATTAGCAAACGTGATTCGAGCCTTTGAGATTCTTGCACTGACTTCATCAGACACACTTCCGTCAGAGCTACTACAACTACCGAGGTATGTAAAATTTTCCACAATCTCCAGTGATTCTCCTTGAATTGTAAGGGATATGTTCGGAGACTGCACGTTCTGAAGCATGACTTTGCACTTTGAAGGTGCAAGGCGCATGCCAAAAGATGGTATGATGGTGGTCAGTCTATTCAACAGGGCTTGTGCTTCGTTTTGGTCTTCAAAGATGAGGGCAATGTCATCTGCGTACTCCAGATCGACAAGGCTCTCACCAGCAACAATTTGAACACCGGGGTTTTGAAGACCATCCAGCGTTCGCCTCATTATTTCATCAATGATGAAGTTGAATAGGAATGGAGAGAGTGGACATCCTTGTCGGACACCACTTTTTGTAGGGAAGCTTTTCGAGAGCTCACCATACACTCTCACCCGCCCAGAAGTATGTGAATATAGGGATCGGATTATGTTTACAAACTTCTGGGGCATACCCTGTTGAGCAAGTGTAGTTAGCAGCACTGACCGATCGACAGAATCGAACGCACCCTTGAAGTCAAGGAATACCAAGATTGTGGGTCGTCTGTACATATGGCGTTGCTCTAACACCTGACGGAGTGTGAAGATGTGGTCAACGCAGCCTCTACCCGGTCGAAATCCCGCTTGATTCTCACGAGTCAAGGTTTCGCGTGCCACCGTAAGACGACGAAGAATCAGTGACGCCAGAAGTCTTGTCACAACAGGAGTCAAACTAACACCTCTGTGGTTGCTACATTCACTGCGAGTACCCTTTTTGAAAATGGGCACTACTATCGATTCACCCCAGTTGTCTGGGACGGTCTCTTTCTCCCAGATAGACCCAAATAGGCTAGACAGGCACTGGCTGAGAAGTCCACCGCCATCCTTGAAAAGAGCAGGTGGAAGGTCGTCAGGACCAGCAGCACGATGACGCTTGAGTAGAGAAATACACTCGGACACTTCCGAGGCTGAAGGCGGCTCCAGATTCACGGTCCACCTTTCTGTTGAAGGCCAGGATTCTAGATTGGAGGTAGCAGGTGGCCAACTGAATTGCTGCTCGAAGTACTGTGCCCAGCGATCCAAACGTTCTGCTTTGCTGCATATCAGGGAACCATTTTGGTCCCTGATTATTTCGCTGACAAGAGGTTTCCGAGGACCAGTCGAACGAATCAAGTGGAACAGCTTGCGGACATTACCAGCATTCTTTGCCTCTTCCATTTCTTCGGCCTTTCGGGTCCACCAAGCTTCTCGGTCTGCACGGATACTCAGTTTCACCTGGCGTCGGATGATGCGTCGGGTGGAGTTGTGATTGCGGCCAGGAGGGATCTGTCGCCGGGTCTCCAGCAAGGACACAGTCTTATCAGAGATCCAATGTTTGGATGAGGTTGGCTAGATTGTACCGCAAACAGACTTTCCGCCTTTGAATAGCGCTTTAGATATCTCTTCCCAGTGGCCGTTTATATCCGACATCGTACCGTCCGGCAGGCGTTCGAGGAGCTGGTTCTGATAATTTCGTTTGACTTCTGGGTCCACTAGCTTCTCAATGGCTAAGCGAGATGTGTGCGTTTTGCGTACACCTGAAAAGCGCAATGAAAAGCAGCAGCGTACAAGTGCATGGTCGGAGTCCACGCTGGTGTTCCAGAAGGAGCGGCAGGCGGTGATCGACCCTCGCCACCGATAACTGACGGCGATGTGGTCTATTTGGATTCGGGGCTGGTTTGTTGGTGGGCACCACGTTGTCAAGCGATTTCCGCTGTTCCGGAAATTCGTACTGCAAAGAAACAGTCTGTGATCGGCACACATTTGGAGTAAGCGATCCCCGTTATCCGTGCGTCTCGTGTCCAATCCAAGACGACCACCCAATCGGGCCTCAGCAGCGCTTAGTCTACCTACCTGGGCGTTCATGTCACCAGCAACCAAAACGATATCTGAGCTTTTAGCCTGCTGTAGAAGGGCACCTAGAGCGTCATAGAAACTGTCCTTGGCAGATTCAGAGCTACAGTCAGTTGGGGCGTAATCAGACACAATAAACAGGGTGCGATGGACCTCACTTCCTCTAAATTCTCTCACAGATGTTGCCAAACGAACCGCACAGAGGCGACTATTAACGGGTATCCAATCAAGCAGAGACGCTTCCGCTCGGTCGCTCAATACAATACCCACCCCAGCATACCCAGCTGCAGCGGCCTCTGCATCACCATAGGTGCGCAGCCGGGACCTGGAAGAGAGCGAGGGGGCAGTCAATACGCGACCACGTGATGTGATTTTCTTTATTGAATGATTAGTGGCGCTGTCCTCAGTGAGAGCTAATCATACTGCTGATCAGCCACTCGTGGTCAAACGGTCAAGCGTTCCAATCACTGGCCGGAAGGTTACGGGTTCGAAACCCTCTGAGCTTCGTGAGATGCCCACTGCTGATGATTCCCAACAAGGACGAAACAGCTGTTCAGTGCTTCCCGGCTTTTCACTAACCGGACGAAATCTCCACTGAAAATTACAGATGAATATTGCACTTAGGTCACACAGCTCAGTAGTCAAGGCGCGAGTCATTGGCAGGGCCCATCTACCGATTTTTCAGCTAATCACACGATATTTCAACCCTCGTGTTCGATCCAGAATTTACGGCAGCTGTGCGCCGGAATTGTCACAGACGAACATCTGATCTATCGTTCAGTCAGCTGATGAGGAAAAAAGTCACGGAACTCGGAACAAGCGTGCCAAGGGATCAACAGATATTACTAGACAGAATCGTGCACTACCATTTTGTGGTGTTGGCGTTTGGAACAGGATTATGGGTATCCTTTGTCAGAAAATGGTATTGATTACAATCGCCTGATGTGAGCGAGGATGAAACGTCTTGACAGGTGAGAAACTTGAAAACAAAGAATCGACAGTAAAGAGATAGACAGACAGACAGAAATGGCATCTGTATGGAAACCAGCGTGAACGAGGAGTACAAAGTAGGTTTACAAACAAACTGGAAAGTTGCCCGGATCTGGGTGGGAACTGCTGGTCGTAGAAAACAGTAACACGCTGTAATTAAGTAACTAACCACTTCGTAGAATCGCACAAGACACCCAAACCCACGAAACCTGCCACTCAAGATCCTTGAACTTGCACTACACCTGAAGTTGCAGGCGTGCCCTCGGACACTGAAAAAACCAACATCCACAAAGCCAACGGCCAAATGCAGTGTGTAGTATAGCGCGAAAAAAACAACACGGATCTGACGCCCTGTCTTGAAAAGCTGGCATATGCAATTGCCTATTTGTAGTTTTCATGGCCATGCAAACAACGAGAAAATAGGTCTCACCGAGAAACCAAAACAACGAATCCGTTGTTGCCTCGAAGCTGACAAATGATCCCATCTGCAATCCGCATCGGGTCATTTTCTGCTCGGTCTTTGAAGAACAACGCTTGAAACAGTTCCACACTAGCTCGCTGCACTTGTTGAGCAGACCAATGCTGTTCGTTCATGTGCTGACAAATTTCCGAGAGCTCTTCTGACGGCATCAAATGTTCCGGACCAAAGACCGTAGGGTTCAGCTGAGAAGGCTTAGTACTACGACCCAGAACTTCATCTGGCCGGCCGGAGATTGCCGAACGACAATCTCCCAGTGCTGTTAGAAGTACGCGGTGAACCTGTAGAAGGGGGGGAGTGTGAAGGCAAACACAAGCCAAGGAGTCACACAGAAAAGCTATACTATAGCCGACTCAATGGTACACAAAGCCACATGAAGTTGCTCCGAAGATAGGGGGCTCTAACGCAGAGGGATCGAAAAAAGCAGTTTCGAAGCAACCAAAGCGAAAACAGAGACCAGTGTAACACAAAATCATTACCAAGATATCAACTGCTCAGTCGATTTGAGGCGCTTCTTGCTATTTTTTGCACAAATGTGTTTGCTGGCTGACTTAGCACAGTCCAAAATAAAATATGATTACGGACAGAGCCCATCGAGAAGCCTGGCGGAAACCAAACACAGTCTTGGTAGACTTGCGCCCAAAACAAACCATGCACAACAGATAATAAGAACTGGAATTTCAATCAGATGGCATCCAGACAAACGCAGTATCATAGATTCTCATAAACATAGAAACTAACAATAGGAAGTTGGTTCTACTATACATTTATCACATGTCGTCGGAAGGCGGAGAATTTTGTAGACGCTGAAGGATCATGTTTGAAATTTCACCTCCCACGCTACTAGTGTAGGTGTCCTCGGAATAGTCTAGTTTGAACGACAAGAGTGCACTGCATTATACAGCTAAGGGATTTTTTTGGAAAAAAAGAAATAAATGATCGATCATCCGTAACACTCTTTCAGTGCCTAGCCACCGTGCAACCCGAAAGAAGAACGGTGGGTAAGATAGCTCCAGGTTGCCCAGACCTATACAACAACAGTCGAGACACCGGGGTTGGGTTTGGACCACGGATCGTCCGGTGAGTAAACTGGCGCCCCAACCACTTGCTACCTCAAGCTCTTCGAATTAAGATTCTCTACTGAAAAGAGAATTAGTAGTGAGTTATTAAGCAAGAAAAAGCACTCACGCAAGCCTCCGGGCGATTGTCGCACGCAGTGAACAATGTTAGTCGAGTCATTACACAGCCAGGCACAGTGCTCTGGACATAATAACCTAGTATCTTTTCAGGACCTTACTGGTCAACAAGTAACCGAAGCTGTGACCTATCGAGTCGGCCTGAATGGCAGATATATGAGATGCTTCTCCGGAAGTCCGACCTATTTTCAGCCTTCAGAAGACAGTGATCTGCCATCCGTTTCTCGACCTTCCTGTCACGAGGGGCACCTGCATCGCGTACGGAACCATCTGGCTACTCCGCGAACCCGAGGTAATAAAGCAAGGGGCGAAGAGAAGTGGTTCGCCCTAGATTATGCAAACATAAACTGGTGGCTGCCAACCTGAAAGGGAAGGTATGGCCATGAGCATCTACGAACGCCGCCTTAAAGCAAAATTTTGAAAATACTCAGGCCTCCTCAATCCATGTTATAGCAAATCAGGATAAACTAAGACATGGGTATAAAAGAAATGGTAACAAACGAGCAGATATAAAACTGCTTGAAAAGATGTTATACACTACTTACAAGCACATCAGCGTAGCGACGGATCGGTGAGGTGAAATGTGTGTACAAGTTCAATGCCAGACCATAGTGCGCGAACTGCTCACGAGTCAAAGTATCCACACCGGTGGAGAAATACAACGCATTGGTCATCGCCCTCGTAGTGAGTTGGAGTAGGACCCGTTTAACCTAAAAATCAAACAAAGATCCCTGCAGACTGATAATCAATGCTTCAGCATTGTCCAGTAACCAGAAGCCAATGACCTCCGAACAGGGACACATTCACTCGCGAAACAATCATTTAGGCTTCCCGAAGCCAGGAATCATTCAAACGAAGAAAGCCGCACGGCATACGGAACCAACCTATTTGCTCATAAAAGTAGGCCACTGTAAAGCAATACGTTCACGAGTGGTTGGTTTTCTTACGAACGTTTGCTCTTGTCCGTGTTATCATCATCAACCGAGGTAACATTGTAAGTGCGTCGTGGATGCACCAAGATCAACTAAATTTGGCCACTTAACGTATGAAGAAAGGCTATTAGACCGGCCTTTCGAAGTTGAGTGAATTCATCTTGTTATGGACGTCTAGCGACGGTAGCAATTCGTCCAAGCAGATTACCGTTCGTTCAAGATTACCATATGCAGTTAGTCGGCTTCCGATCCAGGTTCTCAGCCCCATTCCATTGTATATCTCGAGGGTCAATTGATATCAACACTTGACACCGACAAACAGTAGACTAATAGACGGTCCCAAAGCCGAAGCAAATAGTTGTGCATCGAAAAAATGTTGTCCAGATAAGTGGGAAGTGCACAGAATTCGCGATTCTCCAGTCCTGTCATCATTATCTGAACCCAACCAGGGGTGGGTCATCAGCTTTACAGTGTGAGGCGAGCTGGCAGCGTCCAAGTGAGTGCAGCACTTCAGCTCGTGTCCTCGCAGTGGAGCTTCCTATATTCGAACGCGTCTCCACATCAGCTGTTGCTTTAGACAGCCAACCCAGTTTAGATATCAATGTCCGCATCTCTGGTATAAAATGGGTTTGGATAACTATCGTGACCATATCACACTTGGAACTGATGGTAAGTCACACACGTTATATGACATGACCTGATTGGATGTCTTCATTGGATGTCGAAAACTGTCTGTGCCGTCGAAAACCAGACAATTGTGGCACACCAATATGGAACCCTTAGGAAGCATAGGGGTGAGAGTACTGTCAGTCATCTGAGCTAGACGGCAGTGGATCTTCAGTAAACAGACGAGTTGGAACCATGAACTGTGAGCCCACTCACGTGCAGTATGCTGCACAAACGTTTCGATACGAGACGCCCCCGAACGGAAACCACTCTTCACATATACACATATGCTATTTATATCATCTTTATTAACAGACTACTGTACTAAAACTCAGTAGTAAGAATAGTAATAACACCGAAATAATCCAGGAATAATTCAGGGATAATTCAGAAACAACTGCAGCACCACGCAAAGTGATGCAGACAGACAGCAGTAGTGGAACGTACCTCTGGATCATTGGGATCATCGGCCTTGGCAAGCGATGCACCCAAAGAACGATTGGATTCAATATCCAGCTGAAACCCGCGAGAGGCGGCACATCGTTGCAGTTCGTCAAAGAACTCCGGTCGTGGAGGTGGATGGCGCCGGAGACAAGACCTGTCCGGATAGGTTTCTAGACAGCGGCGTGCAACCCAGTGGTTCGCAAATATCATCAGTTCCGCGACGGTTCCATGCATTTCCAACGGCTGGATAAGATAAGAGAATACTACCTGTAAAACTCTGTGGGGGAAACAGTTTTCGAAGTCCCAGTGATTGACAATGACCCTCCCAGGTAGATCGGAGATGATGTCCCAACGCTCTATCCTATGAATCACTGCAGCAAGCTGCACGACTGCCAACAAGTTCACACATGCTACTTAGGGTTCTAAATACAAACTGCCATCAGTACTCGAACAAAAACAGAGAACAAGCAGCAGAGACAGACCGGCATAGAAACATAAAATCATATAACAGTTGTGCCTAAACGATAGTGAAGCAAACGTCACAAGACAAGTCCAACAAACCAAGTAGCCTTTGCTATTGAAATTCCAAACCTATGTCCTATCTCTAATCACGTGACTATATATCGTTCAGCTGTAGCACCCTTTCGGTGCCTAACTACCATGCCACCAGAAGGAAGCACGAGGGCTGGGATACTGCCAGGTTGCCCAAGCATAGACAGGGGAAGTTGAGAGGCAGAGGTCAGGCTCGAACCACGTACCTTTCGGTCAGTAAATTCGCGCTCTAACCAATGAGCCATCTCGCCCTCATCACGCGACTTTACTTGGTGTTAAGTCCCGTTCGATCATTCGTTTAACGGGAAGTTTCCAAGAGGACTGGATTGTGGGTAACTACGAACCTATCAGCGTTTCGCGACGGAAAGCCGAAAAACTGCTTCATGCCTGAGTGACAAATAAATGAATAGACACTGAGTACCGTAAACATCACGAGAAGATATGATTTACCTCTTTGGGAACCAAATCTTCCAACTTTCCACTGCGTGTCTCCGGATTGGCAAACCTCACACCAATTTCAATGCTATCCAATTCCAGACCACCCCGAGCCACACGACGAGTTCGAACAGCTGAGGCGACATCCACAAGCAGGCGAATTGATGATTCCAGCTTCACCAGCTCCGCTAGCTGACGGTCCTGTTTAGACGAAGATGAAACATTGTTTGAGTAGAAATTCAATAAAATAACCCGACTTATTAACGAAGGGGTGGGAACTAGGCAAGAATGGCCGTCTAAGTAGCACTAAACCGCTGAAGCCACTCGTGCGTGTAAGGTGATCATTAGTATCATCATCATCATCATCGAAGAGATAGCAACATCAGTGTTGACACTGATAATTCATTGTTATACAACCACACTTGAGGCCTTAGGTGAAAAGGAAAGAATGGGTGACAGAGGGATATGGTGCTAGTCTATCGAAGGCACTCTGAAATGCTTACACTTTCAAGTGCGCAGTCAGACAACCTGGAACGAAACTGGAAGCTAGAACGCCTTTGACATCGATTAGCCGCCACTTCTTGCAATGTCTCCAGCCAAGTGCAGGTCGAAGAGGTCCACAAGGACCCCATCCTGGAAGGTGGACCGCGCCAACAACACTCAAACTCCTCATACTCTCTTTCACACCTTTCTACCGAGCATACCTTGTCCACCTCCCAGTCTGCGCCATTCTGAAGGAGAAACAGGGGAATCAACTCGGTAGACGACATTTCATCATGCGTAACAGATGGCCGAGCCATCGAAGCTGCCGGTGCCGGATGCTTTTCGTAAGGTTGGCTTCGGACAAGAAACACAAAACTGTCTTATCTTAAACGGCAACGGGGATGTAGACACAGTAAAATGCCAGAATGCACAAAAGGTACCAGGGACCACAACAAAGTGCCTCTTCAAGAACTATGATCATTACAACCACGAGTGTCCAAAATAGCTTGAGTTTTTACCGGGTGATAAGGGGGAGTTTAGGAAACCGTTAGGCGTTGACGAAGCGCACTGTCAAACGAACAGAAACAAGTGCCTTCGACCGGTTTCCATTCATTTATGTATGCTATCATTCGTAACTGTTTGTATCGTGGTTCATCTTCCACCAAGTACAAATCGCTTGTCGGAAATCGATATATCACATCGAGCGTATGAATCTTCAGATGAGTGATATCTGTACCTTGTACCCCACCCCTGCAAATCGGATGGCTAAAGACGACACTATTCGGCGTCTCCCTAGATGCAAACCGGGGTTCTTTAGCGGTTAGCAGCACAGTTTGATCGTGTAACCCATGTTCCGCCTCTATCGAAACTATAAAGAAACCTCACACAACCAGGAAATGTCTTTGAACAGGTTTGGTAATCGCTTCGGATCTGCAACCGTTTCCTGATTAAGCTTTGGTGAACGCACCTGTAGCAGCCTGAAACACGAACATTTGGTACCGGTTTACAGTTAACAAACTAAACTGCAATGAACTGCATTTAGTGTTGTACAAGGACACAAAGAGATAATCGAATGGGTTCTGTGAAGTGATATCTTATCGTGAGAATATAGAACGGCAGAGAAACTGCAGCTTTTACCTTGGTCACTAGCAGTAAATCATAAAAATCAATGAAACGGATGGATAAAAACATGCAAGTGGCTACGAAAATATCTCAAAACTGTCTAAGAGAAACTAATTACACCTTCCTGTTTGTGAAATCCCTTGTTCTAACAATAATCCGCTGGTGGATTACAGTAAGCATGATGCTAACCTTGTCCAGTCCTTTGAGTTCCGGGATCAGCTCGCCCAACTTCTCTGAGCCACCCATCTTCGCAAGCAACTGTTCCGCGTGAGATGTTCCGGCAGTCGTGTCATTCTTCGTCGCTGGTGTGTCGTAGATCTGTTGAGCGACCTCGTAAGTGAGCTTGTAGGCGGAACGGATTACGGTTCGCCCGTACCACACGTCCAACACATCGAACGAGTCCATGTCGAGTTCCCATAATACACTGACGGCGTAACTGGATGGAAAAAGCGGTGGACATAGTCATAGTAATGCTTGCCACAAGTAATTACGCTGATGAATTATGAGGGAACAAAAGCTTGGAAAACAGGAACCGTATAAGTACCATTCATAAGGTCGATGAAAACTCTTAATTGTCCACTACCGGTGTCACCCTTCTTGGGGATCAGCAAATCTCCATCAACTTGATTCCTTAGCTGAACTGTGTAAGGCTGATAAAACGCGGAGTGATGGGTTTGGCCAACCTAACTGGTAGCGCCAGATCGTGGCTACTGCATTCCTATAGATAAGTTGTCATACGAATAAAAATAATGACCCAAAGCTCGAAGTGGCTCAGCCGCCAACGGGCGAACTTACTGGTCGGAAGGTCCGTGGTTCGAATCCAACCTCTCGACTTCTCCTGTCTAAGCTTGGGCAATCTGGCAGTATCCCAGCCCTCTTGCTTCCTTTGGGTGGCACGGCAGTTAGGCACCGAAAGGGTGTTACAGCTGAACGATTAGTATTATTACTATTATTATTATTATATTATTGACCAAAAGCGTCGTTACGATACCGATTTGCACCAAGGTTGCAAGATCCAAGCAATTCCACCTGGTCACAAAAATCGGACCTGGACCGGCGGTCCACGGTTTAGGAGCTTGTTGAACGCCTCTGAGACAGTTGTGTGATCCGACAAAGCTCGGAATAAGTTCAGTGTGTGGCGGATGGACGTTGAATGAATCCTAATCACGAGGTAGAGTGTGGAACGGAAACGGCATCTAATCGGCATCCAAAGTAACGGGGGTCTTGTAATCTGAAAAAGCGGTTCGATTGCAGAACGATTCAAAATTACCAGGTACCAAAAAGGCGTACGCTGTGCGCAGTCCGGCAACAGTCTGAAACAGCGAACCTCGTGCTGCAGTCCAAGGGACTGTTGTAGATGAATTTAAGATGTTTATCATGATTATCCACGCTTCACCTCAATAGTTTATATCAGTACCCAGCCGATGTTTCAACCTAGCAGTGGATTATGCTGGTGAACCCTGAGACGGGTTGAACTGGCTGTTAGTCTGTTCGCCGAACTTGACAGTTGGGCTGCAATTGCTTCGTCACCAAGCAAGGAGACGCCGTCAGTGCGAGTATGGGTGGTTGAGCCAGGACATCAAAGACCCTGTGTCAGCACATCTGACTGATGATTCTCAACTCCACAGGATACTATTAAAAGGTGACAGGTTTGGATTAGGTTAGGTGATGCATCAGTCACAGTCCATACACACGGTGCACATATGAGACCTATTAGGCCCACGTCTTTTCCTTGTATTCAGACTCCACACGGATCACGAGACATCTTGACATAAAGGTTGGTAGCTCCGGAAAGAAGGCTAAGCATATTCCTATATGAAATTAAGACACGATCAGTGCTGAATGTTCATGGAACATATCAACCTAAACTCTTAATCGGGCAATCCCTAGAGTACTATCTATGACCTTCTCAAGTTAGGACGTCTCCAGAAATTCCCAGGATAAAGGACAGAAATGAACAGAAATTCGAAGACGAATTGACAAGTGAACGGCCCTGAACGATTCACGTTTTACGACGAAGGCTGAACACTCCTCAGCATCGCATTGAATTGCGTTCAGATTTCTACTGAGGCACTCCAAGACTCCCATTCCGTCCCCTCAAGAATTTTATCGAGATACCTGATGAACAAATACAACGACGTAACATGAAAAAGATGCAGATACACCCAGGCAAATAATTACCAGAACACCAGTGTTTTTTCTTGATGGAACACACTACTCATAAGGTTGCTGAAAACCCTTAGCACACGACCGGTTTCGTCCTTGTTGGGGCTCATCGAGTAGGCGCAGTCCCAGAGTTCCCGTCAATTTTATATTCTACTCGAACTCAAACTGTACGCAATTTGCCAAACACATTTCATTTGCAGACTAACTTGGTTTCAACGAAACAGTGTACTGCGATACCTCGAATATCCCACTAACTGATACAGAAGGCGACCGTTGCGTAGCACATTCAGTTGAAGAAAAACGTCATAAACGAGAGGTTCAACTGGGATTTAGATGAGCCTCCGATTAACAGCTCGAGATAGCTCAGTGATTAGAGCGCCAGCTTACGGAGCGGGAGGCCCGTGGTTCGAACTCAATCTCAGCATCTCGACTGCTCCTGTCTAGGATTGGGCAAACTGGTAGTACCCCAGCCCTCGTGCCTCCTTCCGTTGGCATGGCAGCTAGGCACCAAAAGGATACTACAGCTGGACGATCTCTTTTCGATTAGCAGCCAGTCTAGTTGCGAATAAGTGTAGTTCACCAAAACCAATGTTGTTCCACATAATAAAGGAACTAAAGAGATGTTCGGACAAAAGGTAGCAAAAGGAAGTGAAAAACGGATGCTATCATGTTATACAACTGTCCCATAATACTGTTCAATACAGCGAATTTTCCACGGCATACTCCCAGTGCTTCGCCGTAGTTTTGATGGGGTCTGGACGAGATTTCGACATTATCTACTCCGTTTTAGAGGGGCAACCAACTCAGTTTTGATTTAACAGACGTTTGCACCCTTTAGTGCTCCGCGGGTGTGTATCCCATGAGGTCTGAATCGGATTGAGATTATGAATGCAAATGGATCGGTGTGACATCCTCACGGGTGTAACAAAAGTTGGCTACCGACCACACGAGGGATGTGAATCACCCGCTCAAATGATACTCATCCTGCTGTCTAATTGTGGCGGACAGCAGCGATGTTCAATACTTCAGTGTCTGTATGAGGACACCAGGGTCCCGACTGCTAATTCGCTGAGAGTTCATCCAGGCTGCACAAAACAAACATGTTCATTCGAATCAGATCAAAACGCCTCCGACTCGATGCCGCTTGTCTCGGACCCCTTTTCTTGTGAGCAGGCATCAACGAAGAACAACCGATTGGACGATCAGGTGCAAAGAACGGATACGATATAACGGACCCATACGAATCAGAGCGTCCTGATTCAGAGTATCTCCCGGGTATGTAGAAAGAGCAACTTTGCAGTATTGAACGACTAATACGATCCGGAATATCCCACACCGCCACCCTCCATCACAAGCAGACCGTAATTGGGAATATTTGAACAAGAGAAAAAACAAAGTAGCTCACACTTGTGACAGTCACCAGATACCTAGTAATATGTGGCGCAGTATGCATCGGAGTGCGAGCCCGCAGGAAATACCCACATCTGTAATGTGACCGCCAGCTGCGGTGTCACATTTCACTAGTTTCGAACGTGCTCCAGAGCTCACATCGAGATAGGCCTTAGCAGAGAAAATTCTACCTTTGAATGAATCTATACATTTCAATGAGTTACATTGACTGTTGTGTAGCCAAATCCACACAACAAAATAACAACGTTGGTTCGTGTGCGCACCGAAAGACGTACCGATCCACTCCACTCCATAATGAACACAAATCACCGCTGAGCAAACCGGGTAGCATATCGTAGCGACGATCGGCCAGATAAACGCTTGTTGTACGTCGCCGAGCCTCGGCATCCACAAATCCACCGGGGGGAACAAAGAAAGTCACGTCAGCTATGTGGACACCCAACTGCAAGCGGCGATGTGTGCTACCGTCCTCCATAACTATCGGATCAAGCCAGCGGACAGATAAAGTGTCGTCCACATCCTGGCAGCCTTGTGGATCGATACTGAAAATGAGAACATCTTCCGAGGCGGGATTTCCTGATACAGCTGGAGATCGAAGATCACGACGGCGCGCAACTTCAGCTGGGTCCACTTTCCACGGTCTTTGAACACTATAAGGAGACAGTTCGCGAAGCTGAAATAAAAGGATGTATTAGTAGTTGGCAATATCAGATGAATCTGGCTGAAACCAAGAGCAAACACTTCTGTGCTTGTTATGATAACAACCTGGTAACGTTTAGAAACCTACATTCAGTACTGACATGTGGTGACCACCGGGCGATTTTTTCGGGTAAACTGACTGTTTGTGAGTAGATTGGTAGTTCTTCATCGTCTTCAGCAACAGTAAACGGGGGACTTACACTAAAAATCCTGAAAGCTTACGGGACAATAATGAAGAGGAGCGGGGTGCCTGGACCCTGGAGTCACGCTTGGCTGAGCACCGCATCTTTTGTTCTTGTAAGCAGACGAGTCTCACAAAGGATCCAACAATGTCCTAGCCATGGGCTGGGAACTTTACTCCAGCCTGAACAGCGAAAGCTCTTCAAATAATAAACATGATGATGATACACTAACAGATATCATTACTAACTATCGACGGAAGCCAATGTGGTCTTTCTACTGTTTTGGACGTTCACTTGAGGCGTGCAGCTCGCAGTCAGCATTTAACGATCAAGTCAACAGGAATCGGGATCGCACTCGTCCTAATTGTGAGATTACTCATTAGTATTATTATTACTTATTATTATTATCACTATTGTTGTTATCCGCAGTCTTAGCCTGCTGTAGAGAGACAACTGTAGATTCACTGTTTTCCTTAGGCATAGTTTCGGCCGCGATGATCACTTATAACTTGAATTGGCTTGTTACACTTCAGTGTCCTAGAGTAACTGCGTAAAACATGGTTAGTCTCATTCAATTGTACTGACCTCTCCCCAAAAGAAAACAGATTCGAAATTTGTCGGTGTCAGAAGAACTCTATCGTTCCCTCCACACACGCAGGATAACTAACTTTCTTCCCCAAATCTGTGTGCAGAAGTTGTTTGGACAAGAAAATGGTGGATCGGATAAACGACGCGTTGTAGCTGACCAATTATGAGATGAGCTTCGAATTCGGTTGACGCCGTCTCAGCCGATGATATTTGGAGTGACCTTGAACACCGCCTTCGGGCTCCGATATTTGACCATTCACTTCTGTACTTTTCAAGTTGATAATCTATGGTAGGAACAACATCCTGTTGTGGATGAAAGTCACTTTGCATTCGTTCCGCTTCAAAAATATCGATCAGCTGATACATCTGTCTCTGTGTATTATCTCTCTGAGTACGGCAGCGAAGCATCAGTGTTGAACACTGATGACATGCTGTCGATGATGATGATGACCATCGCTCTCTGGGGAAACAGATAAAGCTGGCTTATTAGGACCGTCATTCCTCTGAGATGCCTGAGGCATCACGTCCCATTGCAATAGGGGTATGCGTAAACACTTTGAAAGCGAGATCCTTCAAAGATTTTTTGCACAGAACTCAGACTTCTGGCTGCTACCACATCTACTCAACTGTTAACTAAAAAGACCGTGGTAAACACCTGTTCAGCTGTAAGGTTTGCTATAAACACGTCTACCTGCAGCCAACTGGGGAGAAAAATAGAATGATACGACCGAGTCAATCGGCCAAAAGCTAGAGAGGGGAATAGAAAATCGGTGAGATTCTAAGCAAATTGTCACTCAACTCCGGATCAATGCTCGATGAGGAAAGTGCATCTTGGCTACCGAATCGGAAGGGCATTCAACGCTAGGAGTTTACCTACGAGAGGAGAGAGAGGAGCGGAAACTGGATAAAAATCCACATTATAGTACCTGCTGCTTTAAGCAAACACGAACGCGACATTTGCAACGAGACAAATGATTGTGGAAACCCTTAAGTTGATCTGCTGGAGCCCAAGACGTCCTCCAAAATGCCCATACTGCAGGTTCCCTCTGGTTTGCTTACTTGCTTTCCGACACAAAGCTCCCTCATTGTTCGGTCCGTCTACGACTGCTTCAGCAATGGTTCGCTACGAAATCCACAGTTCTGACTTGGCTGATTTGCTGTGTGTGTTAAATTAAACGGAATGCCAGACTAGTTATAAACTTGTCTAATTAGGCGCTGCTAATTTGGTCCATGATCCCCGTGTAGGATGGCGCAGAGCCCTGGCTAATGAGCTGGGGATTCACAACCGTATCTTTGACCTATCAATTCCTGCGTGTAGAACGCGAATAAGCTAGGATTGATTGAAATTCTCAGCAAGTCCGGAGCGCAAGCTAAAATGAGGAAACCACATCAACGGCTCAGTGAAAAACAGCTCCAAAGTGCGGTTTCAAAGTTACTGCCGGAAGAATTACACATACCTGAGCATCGGAAAAGGCACGAACAGGCAAATTGTGTTCAATCAAAAGCGTCTGTGTTTCTGTCTCCAAATCTCCTATAGGTCCGAGCGAATGAACAAAATGGCCATGTGGATAGTTGGATCCGGCATCCCAAGAATCGATTCGAACCACAAATCTAGTTGGGTGTGAAAAGATGGATGGGAAAAGATGGTGAAAACTACTGTATCTGCACCTGAGGTGACCGGTCCTGGAGCAATTGTAACTCGCAACAGTTTCCAGCAAAAAATCAGATCTGGCATTCACTCGGTGCTGTCATTCAAACGGAAGTATGAAGGTAGCCTGGGTTCGAACCACGGATCTCCAGACTATTGGTATGCGTCGAACACTGAGTTGTCCCAAGTCTCACAGAGTATGACAACCCCATCAATTCAGGCAATAACCAT
Organism: Opisthorchis felineus; assembly: GCA_004794785.1. Classification (NCBI taxonomy): domain Eukaryota; kingdom Metazoa; phylum Platyhelminthes; class Trematoda; order Opisthorchiida; family Opisthorchiidae; genus Opisthorchis; species Opisthorchis felineus. Next base: position 991,664 of record SJOL01007024.1, read on the forward strand.
CTGTTTTGAAACTCCAAATTCAAATGAAGTGCTTTGAAGGTTCGAAAGGGAAAAGTCATCTTGACAACCGTTGGTACGCATTCTACTGACTAATGAGCGCGAGAAGCATAAGAATGAATGTCCTAGAATAATTCAAGGAACAATGTCTTGGACTCCCTTAAAGGGAACGCACCGCAGGTCGTGGCCTCAACCGGGGAGTAACCAAGAAGAGAACACTTCCCCAGATAATCCGTACGAAGCTTCCTTCCTCAGTTGCAGCCTACAATGCAACCGCACAAAAGGGCCCCCCTCAGGCGCGGAACAATGCTCCTCCACTGATGGCTGTTACAGTCTGCTTTGTTCGATTTACAATGGTGCTCACGCTCGTTCTAAATTAGAGTTCAAACTAGTCGCAACAACAGCCACACGCCGTATAGAGCTTGAACAGACAGATAGTTGAGAAATTCACAACCATATTGAGGTGGAAATGCAAGTACGTTAGTAGAAATCGATGAATCCATGATGATAATCCAGCTCAACGATTCTTCGCGTTTTTCCCGAACACCTAAAAACCCAATATGATTGCGCAGAAGCTAAATCTGGAAGGTCCATGGTTCGAACCCCACCTCTGCATCTCGACTTCCCCTGTCTAGGCTTGAGCAACCTGACAGTATCCCAGCCCTCGTGCTTCCTTCGGGTGGCATGGCAGTTAGGCACCGAAAGGGTGCCACAGCTGAACGATTTTTTATATTTTTAAACCCTTCCAAGAAAAATGATGAAGTTGTGACAGTCCCTCAATTCTTTTGCAGTACTATTTACAGAAAGTAACGGGGAGGAATCAACCTCCCTTCATGGGACGCACTATAGGTCGTGAACTCTCGTTAACGACTCTTATTGGGCACAATTTCTCCTCAGAAGAGGCAGTCTTGTGGGATCACCAAGGATGTTACCAAAGTGAACTAAGTGTTGATTCCTCCTGTGAATCAACGGTGACTAACGGTTATTTTCCTGTGATCTGATTACTCATGAGTAGCGTGATTTACGCCCGTTTATTATAACACCGCTTCGTTTCCTTGCTGCTCGTTTCCCTGGGATTTTGTTCCTGCTTGAGGTTTGCTTATTCTCTAGTGACTGAGGTCAAGACTTGTTGCTTGCCCGTCTTCACTTGCAAGTTCGTTTCACCTCTACTTATTTTCGAGTGTCCGCTCTGAGGAAGAGATGGACCGACCGGGGATCCAACTCAGAACTCCTCGAATGGTAGGCGAGCGTGTTATCCGCTACACCAACTCGACGCCTCAGGGGACCCTAGTTTTTATTACCTTTATACCGCATCTGTCAGATAGCCTTGGTTAAGATTTGTTTCAAACGGACCGAAGCGCGCAATCCGATTTGGCACGTGACACAAGTTGCCGCATCGCCCCGTCAGCCAGAGACAGTTCCTTACCTCCCGAACGTACTGATTGTTTTCTGCGCCGTTATCTCTGTATACGGCCAATTTACACTGACTGACTGCCCGTATCTGTACATCGCTTGGTGCTTACTTGCTGTTGCTTCCGGAAAGCCCTGCTGCTTCACTGACCATTTTTCTGCTCCTGACGACTGTGCTTGTTCTTCACAGTTCTCAATACATCATCTACTGCCCTCGTCCGTCTGTTCCAATTGCCTACTGGATATGAACTGCGTATAATCCAGTTGCCGCAATCGTCCTGTGAGATCCTTAGCTGCCCGGATCTTACACTAAGAATCGGACCCATCACTGCCAGAAAGTGGTGCTATATTCCAGGTCAACTTATCAGTTATGGATAAATCTTAGTGTAAGGCTATCTAGGTGAAAAGTGCCACAAACGGATTCGGAACGATGTTAGCAGGCGAAACTAGACGGATTGGGCCCACTGAAGAGAACAACAAACTTACCGCTCTTTAGCAAGCTTTGCTGCCTGTGTTGTGTGCAATCGGATCCGCGGTATACGTCGATCCCACGGAGTCACCAAAACCCAACCAGTTTGCTCGACAGGTGCACCTGATTCCGGCACGTAAGTACACACGTAATCTCTCCAGTTTCGACTCAGAACACCCACGACAAATCCGCTCGGCCATAAGGCAGCAGCGGGTGTGAAATCTACACGGTCCGCTTCGGTCGCATGTTCCACGGCACCAACGGCCGTGCTAATCACCTCAGCAGCATCTGAAAAGTTAGTAGGTTAGTGAAGCTGTTAATTCATGAGAATATGCATCACAGCAAAGCGACTAGAGGGTAGTTGGAAACGAAGGTATACGATTCCCAAACTCCAAATCATGGGATGTTACAGACCGGTTACAATCTACAAAACACACTCCAACGAAAATACTAGAAAGAAAATCATTTGCTTCTCAAAAAAATCATGTATTTTTTCTGCTCGAACGGGGAAGACTCTATTCGACCTTGTCCGAAACCGAGTCGGACATTCTAGAGCTGTTTCGCGCCATTAGTAAGGCGCAGTTGTGACCGTCGCTTTGTATTCGTATGCAAATGAGTGCAAAAGGTTGCTTCCACCAAGTTATAATGTACTTTCGACTCATGAACTCACTCCGAATAGGCACTGCTCACGGTTTGTGCTAGTCCTTACTAGCGTGGTATTAATAATAACAATAATAATAAAGATAATCGTTCATTTGTGGCACCCTTGCGGTGCCCAGCTGCCACGCCACCCGAAGGAAGCATGAGGGCTGGGATACTGCCAAGTTGCCCAAGCCCAGACATCAGCAGTCGAGAGGCAGAGGTCAGGTTCGAACCACGAACCTCCTGTTCAGTAAATTCGCGCTCTAACCACTGAGCCATCTCGCCCCCAGCGGCAAAAGACCAGACGTAATCAGCGTCATAATTAGTGGCATTAGGTTGCATGTAGTATGTTATATCAAGGGAAAATACTTCGACATTGTGAGCATCGTTCCATCCGAAACATGAGTCGGTCTCAGTGCAGAATAGTCAATGAAAGAATAGCATAAACGAGAGATCCAGCTAGATTTCACTTGGCTCTCTTGTTAAGAATTTGGTGCAATTGATGCTATAATTCCATTTACGTAAAATTGGGTGCTGCAGTAGGAAATAAGGTTAACGAAAACTCGGCGACTAGGCCTAGCTGATGGGATCCAGAAAGGGTGAAACCGCTAATTGGCTGTCCAGAAATTCTCAGCATGCTTGTAAGTATAGTAGTGAAACTGTTCCACACTCGGTTTACTCGAACTCGGGATAGCTCAGTGGTTAAGGAGCGAACTTACTGACCTCAGGGCCCATGGTTCGAACCCAATCTCAGGAACTCGACTGTTCCTGTCTATGCTTCGGCAACCTGGCAGCGTCTCAGCTCTCATACTTCTTCCGAGTGGCATGACAACTATGCACCAAAAGGGTGCTACAGCTGAACGATTTTATTCATATTACCTGGTTTATACCTAACAGCGTAGCAAGCTGTTGCTCATGCATCAACGACTGGTGAAAGTTTCACTCAAAAAATAAGCATGCCTGACTGGTTCAAACATCTGTTCAGAAGTAGGAAACGACCAGTGGGCCCAGAAATTGATCTAAACAGAGGGTGACAGAGTAAGGAACCGAAAGAAAACCTAGATTGTTGAACGTTCCACTTCAATGCGGAATGCAATAGATAAAAAAGAGTTGTTTAAACCAGCAGCGAGTCTTCTACAGCATGTCAAACACTAATATAATGAACACAAGGTTGATCTACAGACGGGCAACAATGACAAACACTAGTTTGTTAGAAGTACACAGTGATATCCAAGCACATCAAGCAAATCTGATGGATCACCAGCGAGGCCAACCCTGGAAACCGGAATCTGATCAAATTTAGAAGACAGACACAAAGAAAAGGAAGGGAATACAGGATCACTCCCAATTAGAGGACTACAGTGTTATTGTAAGTCGGGCACAAATGAAGCAGGCGACCACAGCCTACAGGAACCAATTCAGAGGCTAAGGAGACAGAGGAACTTACTGCTCTCCGTTGCATTGATATTTGATGACACGTGACCCCATTGATCACGAGGCAAGAGACGTATGACAACAACGTCACCATCCATGGCACGATTTCGATGCTGCACCCCATTTACAGCGATCTCACTTCGGCTGGCCAGAGCTTCTTTTAGTTCTGGCTGATGCTTGACAAGGCTGGCGCTAAAAAGAGAATGAATTCTATGCATAAAGCCCGAACAACGACGTTAAGAGCAATGTTATTGGTAAACGTCAACGGGTACTAGAATGTCAGAACATCGACTGGACCACTAACTTACGGGAACTTTGTTTGTCATTTCTTGAGAAACAACCCCCCCTAAAAGGAGACTACTCCTGGTGGTCCTTACCAAAAGAGATTACCTTACAAAGGATGACACTTCCGGTCAGAGGGACCTTCAGATATTCTCTCCAGAGGGAGACAATGGTGTCCGCTTCTCTCATAAAGACCTAGAACAAGTCTTGAAATCAAGACAGGATCGTTCGACATTCTCCACAAAAGATTGAGGGCTCGCCACATCTTCAGTGAGTGGGTCGTTGCAAACACTCTTGTCAAACACATGCATCAGCGAACATCTGATAGGTGCTACCTGCTGGACTACTCACGAGTAGAGTTTTTTAAGGAATTTGAGGGGTGGTTTAATAAAACTCAAGAATATCAGCGAATTTATGATCGGAAAGGGTCACTGAATGGTGGATGAATGGGGCGATACTTCTTTCAGGGAAACCTGTTACAGTCAACTTAGCTGGGATTGTGAAGAAACATGGGTGTTTTCAACCGACATCTCGCACTGTACGTGTAGCCAGTCTTTGCTGAGAAACTGTACGGCTGTTTAATCCTTACTGAGAACCACCAGCACGCCTCATCCCATGAAACTCCAGAGTGCTTCAACACACACAACCTCCAGGCTAGTAGGTAAATATTTAACCATTCGGTCTAGAGCGGCCAATCAGTAACTACCATTGCCAGGCTGAGGACGATTCATAGTGTGGGAAGATGTATTTTTCACACCGAGTTTGTCCTCAACCGAAGACATGTGGGACGATGTTCGGTGTCAAACCATTCAAAAAGCATCCAACGGTAGCAAACTCTAAGGCTAGGAAACGCTTCCAGATGATCCTCAAATCTTAGAACTTAGTTCCAGTGGCACCCGTCGTTGGGCTAGAGAGAATACCCAAGGAGTTGGTCGAAACACACAGTAAAATAGGAAACAGACCGGAGTAACAACAAACGAAACGCGACAAACAGCTACATCAGGAAAACATTTCAGGCAGAGATTGGTCCAGCGCTTCTCATTTCTTCAAATAACGCTGCACTATAAGCAGATAAACCTGATGTAACCTACTCTGTTAGGGCTACCATGGATTCTGTGGTAGCACGAAAACGGGACACGCGCAAAATTCCTCGAAGGAACTGGCCAGAGCGGAGTCCAGCCAGTAAGGCGGATTCCGGTAAGTGTGTCGGGAATACATTTCCTGGTTCCGGTTCTGGAAGGGAGATGAAAGAATGATTAGCGATGACAAGAGTTTTGGTTTAACGATGCCCCTCGTGTTTTTACCATCAATAAGGTGATCTTTCCTCTCAAGAAGAACCATGGTAAGAGGGTCGGTTGCTTTTCAAGAGGAGTTCACATAAAGCCGTGGCTGACGGGGAAGGCTATTATGATCCCTCTGGGGAAGTGACGTCTGTTCAGAAAAGTTTTATCCGGGAATGACTGTGATAGTACTGTTCTGGAACCTCACTCATCATAGAGACACCGATGGTTGAAAGGCGATCATGAAATGCTTATCATGGCTAAACATAACAGAAATCCTGCGTTTATCGAACCGATAGTTTCGTTGCACGCAACTGAAGGTACATTCGCTGGGTTGCTGTTGAACAAGGCAGTACAGACAAGATGAAATAAAAATAGAGAACGTAATCAGTATGCGCTAACTCCGGCTTACAGGATGACCAGTTTCCCACTTCCCACTTCTGTTGGGCAGCTTATTCTCTCTGTGTTTTGTAAGCAACCTGTATTTTCCATAAACTGCTAAAGTGTCTAAGTTTCGAAGCGCGCATTTCATGGGACCACACCCGCAGCCGAATCATCAGTACCTCTAGATGATTGGGTTGTATTTAATTGTGCTCTGTCATCTTAAATAAAGCCGTACTTTTCAAGACAATAGATAGAGTCATTGATTTCTCCCCAACTGAACACTTGAATCCATTGTTCTAATCATGGCATAATATGTGCGCAAAGCTTATTCTTTGAACTGAGCGACAAGGCTTATCATTCCTAATCAAGCTAAATTTGGAACCAGGCCCCTTGACGTGGCTCCTCACCCACAGGCATTACCTACTACTATATGCTCCTCGATTCAGGCAGATTGGTTGATTGAGCACAGTCCATTAAACTTACCTAGCAAACGTGAAATAAACCGACGAATATACCTGTCCCTGGAAGCAATCGTAGTGAGATAGACACTTATTTTCGGTACACAATCGATGTTCCTCCTGATGTTCACGGACTAATCACAGATGGTAGATCACAGGACTCCTGAAGAGATGGTAACAGTTGGATAAGGCAGACTGTCAACTGGATTTGAGGCGGACAATTCCAATTTCACTTGCGACGCGTTGGACTGCTCTCTTGATCGACCAAATTCTACGCTAATGTCACCATCAATGATGACGGCCTTCCTGGAAGTACGTTCGCGCCTTAAGGATTGAGCTACCCCTATACCAAAGGACACAAAATATCGAAAGCACGCAAAGCTATTGGGAAAGCAGCCCAGTCCGTGGAATATGCCATAAAAAAAGAACACGATCGACCAGGAGCTGTCACTTCCGGGGGGTTGGTGTATTACAGCACGCGTTTGCGCCTCAGGGAAGTCTGAAGGTTCCAAGAGCATCCAGAGCTCTCCAATTGCAAGAAGCATTCATTCCAATCAAGGCTAGCCTAGCATATCATTGCTCACGAATCCGCCAAAGTTTGGCTTCAGTTAATACCCTGAGATGTACTGGGAGGACCAACAGAACCAGCACACTTGCGGATACGAAACATGCGTTTTCATCAACTACTTATGAGTAGCCCCTTTTCAACCAAAAGTGTCCACCTCGTTTCCCCGTAGCCCTATACGCTAATGGGCGCAGTCTGCTTTTATCACGCACATAAGTATCGCCTACAAGCGCAGTAGACGAGAACGTTGTCCAACGTTTTGTGTAGCTGCCCCATTCCAAGTCCTGAGTCTAATCACTCACAACAGTCGTATCTGTTTTAACAACGTCTTGAAATATTGGTGGCTCGGGTGCATCAATTAGCTGACGATCAGGTGGCGAACGGAACAGCTGCGACCTAATCAAAAGCGAAGTATCCGCTTCATTGCTTGTGGTAGTCTGAACGGCGATCCAGGACCAAAATCTGCTAAACTATTATTTTTTGGCTATCTCGTTTATTTGTTGGTTTCTGCAGCTATCACCACGATCAGGATAACCAGGTGCAGAGGGGTCGCCGTCGGGGATAGAACGTGCTCACACAGGGGCTCACACTAGCGTGTCAGGCCATTTCAGCGCCACAACCGAGTCAACGTATAATTTGATTTCTTAGTCTAATACCAATCTAGTACTCCTCTGTGCGAATCTTCGTCCGAATCAAACTGTTACGTTACCGATAGACACGGGTATATGAGGCCAACCGATGCTGTCCTTTTCGTTGCGTTGCATGTTTGCATACTGCCGCTGCTGACATAAGCGTCTTTTACCAGCATTAGACACGATACGTTTGTAGTCTGAAATTTCCCAAAAACTGCTCCCTGCTGCCCACACCGCTTATACTAATTCCTAATTTCGTTTGTTTGTTGGCATTCCGCTGTCAACTTTTGCCCTAGAACCGTCCCCGTAGCGTCATAGACCTGCCCATTCACCAAAAGAATTTGCTACGCGGTGATACAGTCGATGTAGAGAGGTGTGAACTCAGATGTACTGCTATATGCCGTTATTCGTGTAAGATATGTAGACTGACACGATCATACAAGGCCATTAGACAATGCTACGCCAAACCGTAAGTCTCTAAAATAATTGTGCGTGCGAGACACAGTTTAGGCTATCCGACCTCAACATACATATTTCAGCTATGAGCAGCCGCAAGTGATTTGAAAATAATTGAGGTGTTCGTTGAATTTGTTCACTTTTGATTTGGTACGCAGAGAAATCCAGAAGCATCAAGCTGTGTGTTCGGAGAATGCGAGGCCAGTGGGCCGCTTCGTTGGTCCAACTGACAATTGCCCTCAGCTTTCAAACACCGATACTCCAAAATCACGACTACAATGGTTACGATCGTGATGAGCACTCGTTACGAACAAAAAATAGCCCATTTGAGCTGACCGAACAAAGCCCCGATATCGTTGACGGATGCCGGCATAAGCACTGCAAAGGGAAATTTTGGTGGACAACTTCCTTACTAAGTTCGCAAGAAAAGCAGAGGGGTACCGCAAGCTCTGTGTGGCATTTCGAAGCACAAGTTCCTGAGAGTTGCAATAAGAAATGGCCCTCAATTTCTGCATTAGGGTCAAGTGTGTATAGTAGGCATTTCGACGTCCTTCAAACAACCATGGGAAAGGGTCCTTGCCTGGCTAGAGCGCGGCTGAAGCACAAAGTCACGTGAATAGAAGGTAACAAACACTTCCCTACATACTAATGCCTAATTAATTAGATCCGGATTTTTCTATTCTGGGAGTGTTCTACGCAGAGATACGGACACGATTCCGTCCAAAAAAATGATAGGCCAGATGACGATGCCTACCGATACAGACTCTGGGGTGTTCGCGGAGAATTTGGATGAAAGCTTTTCGTTTATGCGAAAACGCTATCTTTTAGTGGTGAACAACGAAGGTTACACACTCTAAGACTTGCTGGCCTTGATAGCGTTCCGCGCTCCAAGCTGTACAGTGCTTGAGGAATTCCCTGTGTAACAGTACAAATTGAGTAAGAAGCCGCCTTGAATGGTGTGTTGAAAATGTGAATATTTTGACCTGGACGGGGCTGAGAAGATATGGAAAATTAGTGACCCTAATGACGTTTTACGCACTAGTCAGAAAGTAAATTGATGACCACAAAGTCCGGAAAACGAAACAAGCGAACAAACCGTTCGGAACAATGGTCGACTTCACAACCTGTCCGTCAGACTCCTCTTGGCCGTCAGCGGATGGAATCGCATGCTGGACTGCAGTCTTTTTTGAGTGTAACGACGCCTGTAGAGAGTCCAAAAGTAGCTTCGCCTCTGACAAGTTCGGATGGTAGGTTTGCAGAAATTCTGGAAGACTGAGTACCTAGAGGATTTCGAGAGAAAGTGTCATCGGAATAGCATCAGCTAAGATAAAACCGAATGACCAAGAATCGAAAAAACAAATAATCCGAATATGGTAAATGTTCCAAAAAGCGAGCTGCGCCATCTTGTTTGAGCAACGGTCTGTTTGTCCCATCCACCACAATTCTCCTGCAAAAGTGGAGTACTCTGCTGTCACATGAGAAGTGACATGGTGTATCACTAGGAACGCTTCTACTGGAAGTGTTGCTTGTTAACGCAGAAATGAGCTATTTTTTAGGAAACGCAGAGAAACAAGTGCACTTCATCAAGCCTTTGTAACCAATAGCAATCGAGTGTTGTAAAATAAGGGGTAATTTAACAGATCTCGAAATAAGCGGTCCATGGCCACACATAAAATGAGTAAGAAGATACGCCAAAACATAGACTCAAATCTGAGTTTTCACTTAGTGAACGGATACTCTACCAAACAACCTTCCGAGGACTGTTACTCTTGAACTGGTAGAGGGAAATGAAAGAGATTACGAAGTCTAGGTGCTGTCGGTGTGGTCCCCAATGAGCCTCGTTGGAGACGCTGCAAGATGTGGCTGCTAATCGATATCAACCGCGTTCTATTTGTCAGTTTCTACCCAGATTGCCTAAATGAGTGTCTGGAGGTTTAGGCACCTCGGAATGATAGTGGTAGGCTAGCACTAAGTCCCTTCCTCTTTTCGCTTAATTTTGTCTTCACAATAAAGCTTCCAGCTAAATCATGGCTGTAAGGCAGCGAAGCATCGGTGCTGAACACTGTTGTTATGCTGCCGATGAGCATGATGATGACTGTTACTCTCCACCACCCTCAACTCAAAGCGCTCATTGATAAGAATGTTTCTTCCTCACCGAAACGTCGAATATGTGATCTGCATCGCTCTGTCCTCTTCCAAAAAATCAACCCGTTTTCAGTCAATTCATAGGTGCTGCTGAATTACGCGACACTTTCAGACAGGTTATACCTCAAGAAAAAGGCACTTTTAAGGACTGCACTGGTGTTTTCTTTCCAACCCCTATATCAGTCCCTGGCTTATTTCCCGCCCACTATGGTATACCAACAGCCACGGACCCTTTATTGGGGAAACCAAAATTATTACAACTGTTTTGAATCAGCTGGATCAGCTGAGTTGGCACTTGGTTGTCTACGAGTTATACGTGGAGAAGAGTCACCAACAGAAGTGACTCAGATATGAAGTATATAACCCGAATGCCAACGGGAACAGTGCATTCCGGTGAGCCTCTCCCAGAAGGAACACCCACGGTACCAATTAAAAAAGGTTGTATGATCAAGGTGAACGCTGTGGCTGGCTGTTTCGGCTCTACTTGAAGTGCATCCAAATCCAGGATAACTTTGGGTCAGGAGCGAGAAGGTATACCCGATACAAGTATAGTCAGGTAGAATGCTGAGAAAACGTTACAATTAGAGCATGCGACGGACCCATTTTGATATGATTAAAGGACTGTCATTCAAAGATATAGGTCATTCGGTACGATAAGGAAGCGTCAGCACTGTATAGCAAAGATTGGGTAGAGCGCATAACCAGGTATCCCATGGCGGAACGCACAACACACCTTGCTTTACAAACACCACCTGTTGTGCTAACCAGGTATTTTTCCTCAGCGACAGAGACTAGCATCATTGACTTGTTGTCTCCTAACTTCCTCCTAATTTATTACATTGCTGTCACTTTCATCTCCGAATTCCTATCCTAGCACCTTATACATTAGTCGAATCGTCACTGTCACTGCTACCGTCTTGATAGGAGAGAGGATAATGTGCCTTCAAGGTGAAACCTCGAGTTGCTGATCCAGTGGTGCTTGGCACACTAATTATGGAAATGCTTTGTTTTGAAGATGGAAGACGGATTCTTTCCAATTCGACGTTGCACCGAACCTGAGACAAACGTTAAGAGCTCCTGTAATGTCTGATGGACCAGGTCGATTGGCTAAAAAGAAAATAGCGCGCACCTGTACCATCTAAAAACAAATCGAAACCGGTTGGTGACTCACAATCACATCCAAATCCTTTGATTGAACAGACTTAGAGGCGCAGTTTGTGATCACGGCCTTGTTGTTCGACACGAGAATGACTGAAGCGCACTTGCCCAAATGCGCCTGGTACCAGTTGGCAACTATCCAATTCATCCTTAAGGCGAACAATAGCGGTAACTAGCAATATCCCATACCTTGTAGTGAAGTCCGTCACACTTTCACCAAAAACTGGCGGACGGAAACACTTTTGGTGAAATTCATTATCAAACAATATGCAGGATTGCACCGGATCCTCCAGAGCTGACCGAATTCGCTTGTAAGGGCGCTTGTTGGGAGCTTGTTGCTGAACCTATTGCGAGATTATCATAAGAATCCAAAATGATGCTCCACTTACGTAGTTCAACGTTGATAACGTGACGATTATTCCTTTCAACTGTTCGAATTCAAAAATCTCCCAATAATTGAGGGCTTCCGATCCATCCACTACAATGTAATTCTCCAGATCCGCCGGAAGCATACGGCCCTCTTACACAGAGTGATATATTATGCAGAAAACTTACCAGCGTTGCACCCTGGATGCACGCATAATAGGCATTTACAAGGTATGTCATCACGAAGATAGACCTCTCGTGTTAAACAGACTTCTTTTCCTTGCGGTGTTTTGTACTTGACAATTTTTTCAGCCCTCTCACGAAGAATACGGAAATTCAGGCTCATTGGAGTGCCAGCTGTGTCAGACTACAGAGTAGTTAGATCCGTTCCCCAGGGACTGTAAAGGATAACGGATGAGCGGTTTTTAGCAGTCCTCTAGTGAGAAAACTGGAAAACTGATTCAGCGTATCAAAGTGCGAAGTGGAGATTTGTTGTAAACTGAGACATTGTGTTGTGGTCTAAAATAATTATGTCCTTTCCGGTGTAAAATATCATAGGAAGGCACAAAATCTAAGAAGTCACCGCACTCCAAGAGATACACAGTCAGACATAGTCATCTTATTGAACAAAGAGGCAGCCCTACTAGAGTTCAATCAAAACTCCTCAAGATAGCCTATGCCGTAAGGTCCCCAATCTCCGATGCCGCGAGGGTTTTGGCCACCCTCGAGAAAGAGAACCAAAAGTAGAGGTGCTCTGCACATTTGTCGGTCATCGATGACGATACGGTTCGGCACCTTCAGAAAATTTCGGCGGGCGTCCATCACTGCTGATAATCGTTAGAAATGCTGATAAAGTCTATCTCCAGGAAGGACGGGTTGGAAAAGGTCAGCCGAAAAACCGCACACTCCGATCACCCAATGGTTGACCATGACTGCAGGCGAGTTATCCAATACGGTCGAAAAACAACTAAACCTTGCCGTGAGTCCCATGCCGTTGTGTGCGGCAGCATCAGAAATGAAACATCTATATCCTATTCCCTGCGCCCTGGGGCTAGGCCAGCTACCAGCAGCCGAACAAGCCAGACTGTTGGATGAGTTGCCCAGGGTAGTGCCTCCAAGGAAAACCTTAATGCACGCTGCCTCGCGGGTCAAACAGTCACAAGATGGGTACCTCAACTAGACCCAATTCCTTGACCCGGGAAACTGGGAAGTATCATTTTTCTGCACAGTTCTTTCTCCGCCGATGTTCTTCTCCAAGCCCTTCCCACTTTACATGCAAACGTTGCTAGATCATTTGACCGTCCATTAGCTGATCGATTTGCCTTATCCACTTCCTTGCTCACCAACAATAGACGAAGTAACACTGCTCAATCCACGAGAGTTTCCTACATAGGTGCTTTCAACGTTCGTGCCGTCAAATTGGCAAACAGGCAATGCTCACCGAAACCTTACACCCCCCTAAAATTGATGTATGTTGTGTCCCTGAAAAACGTACAACATTAGGGCATGGTTGTGCGTCTTAAAGCACCAAAAACGAAGTAAGTATTTTTACGTTTCACTCTCCGTGTGTTCGGTGATCCAGAAGAAATGGTTTGTGGAATATATGGCGTAGAGGTTGTACTCAGCCCCAGGACTGAACGCGCTTTGATGGGTTGGATTCCAATGGAGAGTTGTCCTTGCGCCGTTTGGGTATCCAGCACAACCGAGCTCAATGCTACTCGATATAAAATTCGGTTTCTCTTTGTTGCGCCGACATATACCCCAACGGACTGCAAGTATAAGGCTTAAAGGGATCTTTCATGTCGAGAAGTATCCGGGCTTATTCGGTGAGCAAGAAGCACTGACGGTGTCATCCTTGCGGGCCATAGGAATGTCCAAGTCAACCGACTGAGCTCTTTGAGATTACATCTGGTTGGTCGATTCGGAGTCGGTGCTTGCCGCACAGGAAACAAAAAGCGAATCCTCCAGTTGTGCACTGATCGTCAACTATCTGTGACCAACGCAAATTTTCAGCATAAACGCTAGCATCGTGTAACCTGCCGGCGACCACTACACAAGCATTCAGTTCACCACATGCAAAGCGTCTCTGTAGCTTAATAATATCGACCTGAGTTGGCTGGTAATTTGGAAGACGACTGGAGAAAGGTAGAAGTCATGACCATAGCTTTAATGTTGTCTGCCGAGGTCGCTTGTACACTCCAATGAACACTGGATCACGCCACGATCAGCAGCTTTGACTGAAGCCTGGAAAATCATATCATTAACAGACGACTGTGATGGGGTGCGCAGATCTCTCAAACGCCAAATAATGGAGAGCCTGAGGGTTGACAGAGATCGCTGGTGAATCGCAAAACCCCGAGAAATGGATAGAGTTTTCGTAACACAAGACAACCGCACATTGTTCCAGTTTATCCGATCAACCGATTCGAGGAAGACGGATGTTAGTGAAACGACCTCCGGAAAAGATGGGAATTCAATCCATTCGCAAAAACGTCGTCTTGAACGATGGGCTGAATACTCTGAAGGACAGTTCAGCTGGACCCCATCAACTCAACCTCTGGAAGGGTCTAATGAATCCGCGTGGAATGTCGATATCAGTCCACCGTCGATGATGGAAGTCCAGTGTGCAATCTAATTGCTTCAACGCAATAAAGTACCTGGCTCAATGGTTTGCATCCTGCACTCTTCAAAGAAGATGGAGTCCCTCATGACCATCCTGACGAATTTACTACAAACTATTTGGAGTGAGGAAAGAATACCAACAGAATGGAGCACCTGGACGATGATTCCCATAAAAAAGGTGCAAAAAGATCTAATGGATTCCAAGGTACTCCCTGGTGTTATCTTACGCATGTTGATAAACCATAGGGAGAGTCGGGTTCGCGACAATCAAGCTGGATTCAACCCTGGTGTGGTCGCATCGGTGATAGTTCCACTTTGAAACAAGTGCTGGGACTGTGACACTTCTTCCGACAGCCAGCGGTGATTGTCTTTCTCGACCTCAGATCTGCTTTTGACTCCGCTGTTCGTCAAAAACTGTGGTACTGTCTGGCGATGAAGGGTGTCCCTTTTAAATTCTTGTCTCTTATAGTGGCTCTATATGCTTCTTTCCGAGGACGCGTACGTGTCTACGGAAAATTCTTTCTTGAGTTCATCACATTCAGTGGTCAGGCAAGGGAACCCTGTCACCCGTCCTCTTTAACTTCGTTATCGAATCCCCTTCGCCTGTCTCCAACACCTCGGGGACCGAAATACTCCCCGAGTGTTCGCTCATGGAAATTGCGTACGCCGACGATACTGCTCCCCTTGGATCAGACCCTTTGGAAATGCAAACCATTTTAAGGAACCTGAGTAAACGTGCTGGACCTGTGCTATGTACCTGTAAAGTGCAAAGTGCTACTGCAAGATTGGCTGGGACAAAACCCAAACCTTAAGCTGATGCGGTAGACAAGCTCGTCTGTCTGGGCAGCTGCATAAGTCCCAGCGGACTGGCGAAAGACGAAACCACTTCTCTAATTGAGAAGGCCAGGGCAGTGTCTGCCAGTCTCCGAAACTTGTGTTACCGAGGTGACGTCAGTTTGACTGTCAAGAGTAGAATGTACAATGCCACGACCCTACTTTACGGGTCGGAGGAGTGTCCGCTGTGCGTGGAAGACCTTTGAAGGCTCTGTGTTTGACCATCGATGCCTCCGAAACGTTGTGCGAGTCCGCTGAGAACACCAGATCAGTAATGCTGAAGTACGAGGAATTTAACATATCTCGGGAGTTGCATTAGCTCTGAAAGAAGTGCGTCTGATGTATTCAGTTCACGAATCTCAAGGACTCGAATCGCGTTTGCTAATTGAGTCACTTGATGCATGAAAAAGGTATAGCACGTTGTCCCAAGCCTTTAGTAAAGGTTGTATGGTTATACGGTTGCGAGGCATGACCTTTGCAAGGTGATGTGAGGCGTCTTCAGGTTTGTGACCACTGATATCTAAGAAGCGTTGCTGGTGTCGGATGACACCAACGGATTAGTTACGAGGTAATCGGAAAACGGGTATTTGGGTGTGCGGCATGTTTTTTTGGTCGTGGAAAATATCCTACACTGTCACGTGCAGTGACTCGGTCATGTGCTGCAGACTCCAAATCATCGTCTAACGAGACGAGTGTTATCCTCCGTGCCTCCTTCAGAATGGCGCAAACTGCAAGGTTCCGACACGTGACTTGGCAGAAGGGTGTACGGTCCATCAAAGATGGGATCTCTGTGACCCTCCCTGCTGTTGACTGTCAGCACTGCAAGAAATGGTGGCTGATCAATGTTAGCGGCGTTCGCGCTGTCAGTTTATTTCTAGATTGTCTGATTGGGCCCTCGGTGTAAACACCTCAGAATGCCCAAGATAAGCTTGCACCGTGTGCTCCTCTCATCTACTCTTTTTTCTTACTTTTTACTTCACTGCTTTAAACATAGTTACATAGACTTTGTGGTTGTGAGGCAACATCAGCGTCAACAATAATGTTGCTGTCTCTGATAATGACGACGACGCACATGTGAGACCACGCGTTTACGATCATCCCCTGAGACTAAGACTCGGATCTCGGAAACGTGAATATCCTCCTTTGCCCTTCTTAGACAAAAACCAGAGTCAACTGAATTAATTCCTCGCCATCATCAAAAAGCGTTGATGCCACAGACCAGAAAAACATTTACCAAAGGAGATAAGGTCATCAGGAGAATCTTTATTGGATTCAGGGACATTCATGCCCATCAGCAATCGGCCCCTGGATGGATTGAATGAACTCCGGAAGGACGAAAAAATTTTGGAAGCTAGAATATCTTCAATAAGCTTTACACGAGCCATGACACCTGAAACTCCGATCTCGGTTCGCATTAGGTGGCAGATCACTTCTTGACACGATGAACATTGGTAGCACTGGTTTCTACCTTAGAGGCAACTTTCAGTGCATGTCCATACGAAGCCAAAGAAACCATATTTGCAAAAGTACAGTAAATAACGCAAGGGAGTAGTACTGGATACCTAACCGGAAAGCTCGCTTGTCTGAAGATTGGTACCACTGGTGGTGCTGAGGGAATGAGCCCCAAATAATGACCTTAGACCTTTGTCATTAAAGCACAAGTAAGTCAATTGCTGAATCTTAATTGTCACCTCTAACGCACCGACTGAGACCAAGGTAGGTAATACGACTGGGGCAAGCTTGCCTCAGCAGGGGTTTTTCACAGAGGTTAACCTCTAACAATTGTTAGAACGAAATGCAATCGACTCCTTGAAGGCCAGAAACGTGGAACCCACGAGACACCCAACAGTGGTATTTGAAGCCTACAGAGGACACTACGCAGGCCTGTGTCCTGCGATCTCATCATATCCAATCTTGTCAAGACGTAACGGCCTCTAGCCAACTTGGTCTTCACGGAGGAGTACGTTCGTCAACTCTTGTACAAGACAAACCGTTCAGCGCGTTGGGGCCAGACGAGGCCCATCCAAGGCTCCCGAAGGAAACGCCGCTCACACTGGCGAAGCATTTGTGCCTGGTGTTTCGTCAGTCGCTAAACGAAGGCAACCTTTCCTCTGCTTGGAAGGAAGCGATTGTCACGCCAATCTACAAAACTGGTGACCGACTATCACCCGGCAGCTACAGGCTTATTAGCCCCACTAGCGTAATGTATAAGGTGATGGAACGCATTCTGAAGTGGGCCGTCTTAAATCACCTCAGTACCGACAACTTGATATCCCCAGCGCAACAAGGATTCCTCCCAAACCGTTTTTGAGTGACGAGCATGCTCGTATTTATGGACAGACTAATCCATGTTAACAACGAAGGACTCATATCAGATGCCATATTTTTCCACTCCTCAAAGGCATTCGATCGAGTCCAACACGTCCCGCTGCTCCACAAAATCGCCTCATGGGATTTAGGAAATTCTGCGCTGGATAAAGGCAATCCTACCTGACAGAACATACCGAGTGAAAGTAGGCTCGACCTACTCTTCTTCGGCACCGGTTTCCATTGGAGTTCCTCAAGCCTCCGTTTTGGGACCACTTCAGATTCTTATCTACGTCAAGCACCTTCCAGATGTTTTTGTTTCCAAATCCATGTCTAGTTTTTGCGGACGACTTGAAATACTGGAGTTCAAACGCCAGCGCCCTCCAAATGCATGTAGACGCTGCACAGCAGTGATAGCTGGAGAAGATTCAGCGAACGCTTTGTCGTGCACGGTGAGAATGAACCAGAAGACATTACGAGGATAGATACCGAAAAGGATTTGGGTATCTGGCTCTCTTCAAACACCTCCATCACAATGCACCATGAAAAATCGGCTCAAAAGGCATTCGTCGTTCTACGGCTGATTCGGCACACCTTCCCTCGTATTACTCGCATGGACTTCTAAATACGTATTTGGGGGCCTACGACAAACCGCTTTTTGAATATGCCAACCAAGTTGTCCCCTCAGGGCGCAGCAAGGACGTAATCCTCACTGAGCGTGTCCAACGAGCTGCTACGAAATTGGTTGCCGACCTTAAATCCGTGGACTACGAAATGCGTCTCACGGCGCTTGACCTCTTTCCCCTCGAGTATCGTCGCCTTCGAGGAGACCTAATACTAACCTACGCCCTGCTTGAACAAGGTTTGGCCAACAGGTTTTTCGCGCTGACCCAGCAAACACACGGCGGGGACATGGTAAGAAGATTTTCAAGCTCAGAGCGAACACTTTTATTCGGCAAAAGTTCTTCTCATTTCGGGTATTTGCTGAGTGGAATAACCTTCATCCGACGGTTGTCCACGCTCCATCTCGTACCCATGGGTACGAACTGCAGTTCAAAGCACATTTAGATGCTTTTTTATGTGCGTCCTCACCCTGGCAAGCTTAAACCAACACTTTATATGATAAGAAATAGTAATGTGAGTAAGTGTGGCAACAACACTTCATGATGATTGGGTGAGAGCTACACTGCTAAATAACCGTTAAATAACCGACTTTAACCGCCGTATAACCGACTCATAACCGAGTTTTGTTTCTAGGGTTACTGTCCCGCGCTGAGAACTTAAACAGCAGTGCTACACCCTTTTTTCGCTTGTGTATATCAGGTGAACGGCAGCCACTGAACAAGAACAAAACCCGCCCGGGAAACTTGGGCGAGAGCCCCAACACGTTTATCTCGAATCGCATGACACTCATGCGATTCACGCACAACCGGCATCCTGATTGGTTAGGAGAAATAGCCGGACGCTGAAGGCGATGACATAGTTGGTATTGAACCAGTCTGGTTGTCTGGAGATACGGGGGATCGTGAGGCTATCATCAACCGGCGAAAAAACATTGGAAAACTTTGAATGGAGATAAAAGAAACCAGCCTCGTGCGTAACCAAAATGCTTACGGCCTTGCATAGCAGAGCTTTCACGGATTCATGAATTGATACACAGGATCGAGGCTT
>SJOL01007034.1:0-42725 GCA_004794785.1 Opisthorchis felineus
TTAAGAAATATTTAAGATCGGATGTCCTTTTGATTTTCGAGGATGTCAGCCACGTCTACAAGCACATCGTGGGGCTCATGGATTTTATATGATAATCTGAATAGCTGGGTTTGAACGTAGATATATCAACCAAGATTACTGTGCCACTGGTTGTATCGCAACCGGAAGTAGAAAACCAGTAATCTGCGGACAATAGACGTATCGGAAATCGTACTAGTCCTCAAACCGAACGTCCGATAACAAGCAGCCTAAAGTGGGCTGAACCGGACTCATTTGTAACATTGCTGTATGAATTCCGATGTTATTCCCGGGCACCATCGTACACAGTGTGTGGTGGTATCCTGGTGGGGACAAAGCCCAGAGAATTCTTACAGAATATTTTTGGGGAGAACAAAGACTAACCACGGACAAAAAAGTTGCCTTTTGAACTGAATACCTTTAAGACAGCCTGCAAAAGAGTGGAACTTTCAGGAAGTGAACGCTTCTAAGATCAAGAAGACGAAATGCTTTAAAGGATTCACACAATTTCAAAGATAGTTACGGTAGCGAGATAAAAGGTCAGCTGTTTCTAGAAACATGTTTAGAATGACTTAAAAACAAGCCAACTGCAGGTACCGTTTACAAAACGTTCAGTTGAGTGGACGAAAATCAACGCCCTAAACGAAGCACTGCTCCGTCGAAAGGTGGAAAGGATAAAGACAGTCTGTAGCGATTGCGTCTTCATGAACTTCATTAAAAGATGGATATGGTTTCGTTCAGTATTTTCGTTGAACAAAGAACCACCAGTTACGCGAACTGCGTGAGCTGGACATTAGCTTTGTTTGGAAGACCATGGGTAAAACGTATATAGTTTCTTGACACCAGCGTGCGCACTCGTTATTTGGCTATAATTTTGTTGTCGCCAGTTGGGTAATGGTGAAATAACGACCCCCTATTTGATGCGAAAGTAGTTATGTCACGGCATGGCCAGAAAAATGAAATACTGATGCGTCTAAATAAGAGTGAAACACAAACACAATACTTACCTCCAGTTTGATTTGTCACTGAAAAATATCCTTCCCTGGTGTATCAAGTTTGCGTCAGACCGCCAGTAATTTTAAGAAAGTTATAAGACCGGACGTCCTTTTGATTTTCGAGGATATCAGCTTCGTCCACAAGCACATCCTAGGGCTCACGGACATTGTAAATAATACAGCAGAAAACTCACGTTTCAACCGCATGACGTAGTTTTGCTCGGAGATCAGCTGCACATAATCGGAGCTCCCTCCTATTACCGCTCGAATCTACGAAGTCAAGGGATAGCGCATTGAGAGGGTAAGCGCGAATATCCATTGGTTTGAGGGTAATATCTCAGCAGGATCGCTCATCGTGCCCCCTGCGTCAGGTTGACTTCTATCAACACCGGTTCGTCTGTGAAAGCAGAAGAGTCAGCGCAGATGGATGTTCAGTATGACTTTCTATAATAATTTGAATAACTGGGTTTGAAACTACATATCAACTATACCAACCAGGATTACTGTGCAACTGGTTGTATAGCAACCGGAAGTGGCAAACCAGTAATCTGCAGACGATAGGCCTATCGGAAATCGTACCAGTCCTTCTATTGCACATCCGCTATGAATTCAGAAAGTTCAATAAAAAATCTAAATACAGAAAAACGTCTGTGGAATAGAAGTGGCTTTCATTTCATTGATCGTGGGGCCCAGCATGTACCCCAAATCAAGGTGCTACATATTATACACAATCACGAATCATAACTTTCTTCAAGCTGGAACAGCCACGATGAACGGTTGGTATATTTTGACGAAATGTCCAAATTGTTCAACCGGAATACCCTCATGCAAATGCGATCATTTCATGTCACTGCGTATGCCCGTAGCTTCGGTTTGCTTTGAAACTTTCGACTGCCATATTATACAAACCGGTTTATCGAATACTGTGCGATAACCCTATCCAACATATGATGTGTAACCGGTGACAAGCGGTCCAAATATTTTTGCGGTTTCCTCTCACTTGCTACTGCGGTCCTAAATTCAAGAACCATTTCAAAGTCAGCAAGAGAAAGTTCTGTTAATTGGTGCCAAAATAACCGGCCTCGTAACTGTGTAGCAAAGTAGAAACAGGAGAGGTGACCGGATGACCCTTGGTTTACTGGAAGCAGACGTATGTCAGTTCATGGTGTCGGCCGTATTATTCTTTCAAGCCGTAAGAGTTGACCAAATCGGGCATAGGATGCGAGGCTTTTTCAGGTATTTGACAACTAATGTTTGGATGCAAATAGTAGCATTTTCAGGATCAGGTCGACTTGTCACTCACTATGTTGGCTGGGGACGCTGAAAGATTCTTGGCCGGCCGAACTTGGCGGCGTTTATGCTGTAAGCTTCCATCCAGAATGTATGTTCGAGGGTAAACTATGTAGGCACCTCGGAAATGTGCCGCATGCTTAATATAGGTCCCAACACGTGCTACAATTTCTTGTTCAAATAGACTCAGATGTGGGTAGAACTCATTGGAGCAGCCTAAAATCTATACTGTAAAAGGTGTGAAAAGCTAGTCTCCGTTGGATGAACGGCACAGCGAAGCTAGTAATGATTGAAATGGATCAGTTTTATCCTTAGTTGAAGCCATCAATGTGGCCTCAAAACAGTGCCCTGAGGAACACCGAGGAGACTGGCACCAGAGAAGTGTAGGCCGAGCGTACATTCACGTGGAATTTTCTGTCTGATGAGAACGCCCTAACACAGCGCAGAATTCCTCATGGAATCCTGCAAGAATCAAGATTGTGGAGCAAGGCGACGTGTGGGATTTGATCGAATGCTTTTGAGAAGCCAAAAAGTATGGCATCCTATATGAGTCCATCATCCTAAGCTAGGGTTAAGCTGTTCATAAATACGAGCATGTTCGTCACGCCAGAACGGTTTGGGGGGAATCCGTGTTGCACCGAGGATATCAAGTTCTTTGCGGTGAGGTGGTTGAAGAAGGCCCGCTTCGGGATGTGTTCCATCACCTTAGGTGATAGTGACAAATCGTGTCCAGCTCCAGCACACTTTCGGCATCTACTTGCTCTGTCGATCAAAGGAAGAATGAAAGCCGGGATTGTTCCCAATTGTTCGAAACTAGGCAGGAGCAATAGGGATCAGGAGGTGGGTCTCAAGCACCAATCATTCGGTCAGTACGTTTGTGTTTTAACCAACGACCCATCCACTGCTCTCTATGTGGGAGGAAGGTGGTTGGATTTCGGCCGCCGATTGATCCGCGAGTTAATCGTGACCCAATATCGTTAAAAATACGTTTCGTACGCCGGTGCATTCTTAACAAACAACCATCTTTAATATCATGTTTGCTATTGTAAGCTGGTAGAAATTCCTGTATTGAAGCCGGTCGGTATTGTCGGAACGGAGGTCAAACTTGTGTTAGCCTACCGGGTGGAAAGGACCTGATATTGGTGCGTAAGACGTGAAGTGCGAACAGAACAATAGAAAACTGCGATAGGGGTGTGTCCGTTTAAACATGTGCATAATTGAGTGTTTACCTGAGGAGAACATTGGTTTCTTGATTACAGTATTCGAGTGCACCTGCAGACTTCCGGACATCAAATTTCGTACACACAAGTTATAGACTATTGGTAATCCAAGCGGATTTGTACATGTTCAATGTGAGTTTCACCCTTTCGACATAACTAATCTATCCTAAAATGCCAAAACATCCTCGGGCCGAATTTACGCCAATTGCTTAAATTAACTGCGTACCCAAATCACTTAGTCCGCATTTACACAGCAAGCCAGTAATTTGCAGGATCAAAGTGGCCTATTTGCCACTGACTGACACGGAGTGAATAAGGAGATAGCTCTGGTGCACTGACTGCGTATGATGCATATGAAGCCCACATTCAAAGCTCACCGAATGTTGACGACCAATTTTGTGAAGGCTGCTTATAAAATTACTTCATCTTTTGGACAATAATTACATAATTCTTACGAATTGCGGTGCGCAAGAACAGTTAACTCATGTTATTCACCTGCTACACTAATGGTGATGTAAGGTGTTTGTCTTGCAACAAATATTGTACTAATATGGGCGAAGCATGGCCGATGCTGGAGCGTTTAGTAAGAAGCAATAGATTCTATCCAGTGCTCCAATTTCTTTTCCAAATAGACTTAAGTATGGTAAGATCTAATTGGAGCGCCGTATATTCTTTACTGTACAGGATGTTAACATTTAGGCTCAATGAATGCACGGCACAGTGAAGCTAGTAACGCCTGACATGGAACAGCATTTCGTTAGTTGAAGAAGTCGATCTTACCAAGCAAAGCCATGTCGGTGGTTGTTTGAATTTGCGTGGGAGCGCTCAGCAAGCCGTCCCTCATATATTTTAACAATAACAAATTGGAGTTTGGGAATTGATCCCCATAGGCCAGTTGACATTATAAACTGCGGAAAATTGAGGAGAACAACCATACGGGAACTGGAAGATGTTAACTTAAAAACGTCATTAGAATTATCGACTTTTGAGATCCATCAGACCAGGAAGTGTTGAATGGTGGGCCAATCGGTCGACAAAAACAAGGCGTCCAGCTTCATTCTCACATCCCTCAAGCCCCAGCACGTGTTGATATTCAAAGAAGTATTTAATAAAGCAGGGTACATAAGTAAATAACATTTTTGTTACGCTCAAAACAGTTCCACCCTGATGACCACAGTGGCTAGCTCAGCTCACCATCAACAGCCTGAATGACACGTTTTAAAATATGGGGTGATACAGTAGTCAGATATATCCGCCATACGCCAGGACGTGCAGCATTACTCTTTCCGTGGGTAAGCATACGTGGGAAGGTTCGCTACCAAACTCCTTAACAAAATCAGGCACATGTCAGTTAATCAACAGCTGCACCGGACTCACAACAATGGCATCAAAAATTGAACCGAAACAGCCGTTTGACAAAGTTTTGTTAAGATTGCAATATCGCACATTGGTCACAGGAGTAAATTTTGGTTTAACATACGGGCATCGACAGCACATTTCCAAGGCTTTGCACGTATTTTAACCAGCCCCATTGACATCCCTACGTGCAACTAATTGTGGTATACCGTTCGTATGCATTCCCGTTTTGAAAAGAGTTAACTCTCAGCCCTTCAAAATTTTTAAAAAATACTTCTCAACTACGAAAGAAGAATGATCACAAATTGGTTGCCGTTAACGCTATAAATCTTCAAATCTCGGATTTAATTTCATGTCATTGTTCACCGTAGATTATGGGTATTCCTTAATGAAAATTGCACATCAATTTAAATCCGGCTCACAACATACACTTGCTCCCTGTCCACGCGATTCTTCCACATAGCATTCATTGTTTATGTAGATTCACGTGCTTCCGTTGTGCGCGATTTTTCCATGTATAACACTGTGTTTATGCATGTAAGCTCTAATGACAGCTGCTGTGATGCTGGTGAGCAATACGTTAATATGACATCAGACTACACATTTCCTAGTAGGCTCTCATGAATGTTTAGTGCCCTTCTGTGTCTGACTTATACGATTTTCAATTTGTCGATATCTGCGGGTAGTTTTCCAATGACAAATCCATTTGGTATAGCCAAATTAAGGGCGACAAACATACTTTTGCGCAGTTGTCAAAGGTACTGACCCGGAAACCAACAAATGCATTTTATAATCCATCACATGTGAGACATACGTGGCATCGGTTGTTACGCGACGAACGGCTCATCATAAACGATAACATGTTGAGTTATGTTTCTGCTAAAATAATAATTTCCGAAATACAGGCTGAAGTTTACACCGCGTTAGTAGAGGACCACTTCCCGGACATTTTTTGACGAGATGAACGTGTTACTAACCACAGCTTGGACTACCGATATCGACAAAATTTCCTACGTGTATCAAGTCAAAATATGTCTGCGCGTGCGGAAGATAGGTGTATGCGACCATGTAAACTGAAAGTGGGGTTCTTCGCGGAAACCGAATTGTGGGTGTGTGGGTGGGTGTGGA
Organism: Opisthorchis felineus; assembly: GCA_004794785.1. Classification (NCBI taxonomy): domain Eukaryota; kingdom Metazoa; phylum Platyhelminthes; class Trematoda; order Opisthorchiida; family Opisthorchiidae; genus Opisthorchis; species Opisthorchis felineus. The sequence continues at coordinate 6,008 of SJOL01007034.1, forward strand.
TATTATTCAAAACATACCAACCATTCATTTTGACTGATTCAGCTTGTAGAAAATGATGATTTGGTGATGGTATCTAATATGTATCACCTTGATTTGGGGTCCATGCTGGGCCTATGAAGCGGAAGAAATTTGCCTCCGTCGTTCCAGTCAACCGTCGACCGTATGGCGATATCTATGACGACACACGTTTAGCTATCATACATGGGATTAAAGACAACCTATAAAACAATTGAGCTTTTGTATTTCACTCGATCGTTTTTGAATTTTATGAGCTAGTGCTTAGTTTTAGTATAGGTCAGAATGCATTATGGTAGGTCTGAGTATGACTGACCAGATATTTTGCATGGGATTGCCGGCATTCACAAAAGCTTTTGATTAATCAGTCAAAATCGTGATGATGTATATCAAATTCATATTCAATTGGTGTTGATTCATACAAATCAAAAAGCCATCCATACGTTTTTGCATACTGTTTTCCACATAATGCACAATGTTTTTAAAAAGGTGCCCAATAGACGTGGTTTTTTGCGGTTTCACGATGATGGTCCACACTGAATATGACAGACGCGTCCTTTAGCCTGACGCACAATGCGATCCTCAGAAAAGGCCAGAACGTTTGCTTTCTCCACTTGAGACCTTAGATCAACGATGCATTCGAAGTTGACGACGACTTTGAAGATCTATTATTGCTACCGCCACAACCTCAGGTACAGGAATAGAAAACTTATGGTTACCTAAACACTGCAGCAAGTCTCAAGGAGCGGTTGGGTTCATCTTGCTCCAATACACATCGGAAATTGGAGAGCACAAAGCTAAACGGATTGTCCTGTGGTGCTGAAAATATGCCTGTCACATGAAGTGACAAAATTCCGTTCATCGTACCGCATATTCTGAGAGACGTGCATGATAATCATACACGGCGATCCGTATGACCAACACATCCCACCAGAATATTCACAAAACAGTCAGTAAAACCAAAGAAGCATGGTGATGAACGCGAATATTGTATGAACCTGGACGAGTGTTCACTGGATATTGCGTCATTTTGTCCGAACTGTTTTCTACTTTAAAAGTTTACAGTTGCGTCAAACTCTAGCATAGAACAAGACGTCAGGATGTATTTGGATTGTTCGCCAAGCCGGATGTCATTCGCTATTAAACCCGTAGTTTGGAAAGCATTTGCGTCGTGTGCACTCGCCCATTCTGCTGCTGGCCTTTGAAGTCTCAGTCTGAACCTAAGTTACATGCCACTATAAAACAAAGAGTTTCAAACACATTTTCCTTACATGGAGATTTCCTGGGCCATTCTAGTGTTCAATGGATTATTATCCACGAGCGCGCAACCTCGTTAAACTTGTAAAATCCCTCCCTCAAAAATCGCCCTGAGAAGCTCTGTAAGCATCCAAAACTCATACATTAGATACGGGTTGTAATTATCGAGAAAACTGAATACCCTTGAATAGTAATACATAAGTCAGTTCAGCTGGGTCATTTGCGAAATGGATGTAAGTTAACTCCAGCGAACATACATCAGGCCCGTTAACCAGAAACAGAACTATCGTTTTCCGCAATTCATTGCATGTGTCTGCATGGATAAGGTGTTTGTTTATTTTATGAAAGAATTATCCTTATCTCTATCAACTACCCGTCGTAATTATGTTTTTTTTTCAGTGTGTCTACTGCATTCGAAATAGAGGATAGCGTTTTTTGTTATTAAATATTAAATGAATTAAATATTTTTCAATAATAAATTATTGTTTTCAGAAATATTATTAGTTTTCAAGATTGTGTTAGTAAATATTAGTTTCCTGTGCTTAGACGGTACGGTAGCCACAGACAAAATTTCTCAGTGATTTTAGGCCACAATGCAATAAGATGCCTACTACAGAGGCCTCTAAAACTGTGGAGACTTGTAAGCACAATCCACTTACATCACCTTCATGTTTTTGTAACAAACACAGAGTGCACAATTAATTCAAAGTTCCCGGGTAACCAGGCTATCCCCTGGGTTGTCTAAAAAATTTGAAATTGTAACGGCATACTTCACATCCGCATTGAAGGCACGATCGATATTTGGTTTGCGGCTTTTAAAGTGCGCAAAATATTGTGTCCAGTTTCAAAGTTGCAATCCAAATAAATGAAACTAAAGGAACTCAGAAATTTGCCTTCTATTTATAGCCCGTTACTCCTACAATTTTTTGCAAATTACACAGGGATTTCTGAATTTTGAAAGACGAAGTGTTAATGCCTCAACTTAAGCGGTACCAAGTAAAGAATTTATTCCCATTTTACCAGAACATTCCATCTACGCAGTCGACAACCCGCTGTCATGTGATTTAGGCTAAGTGACAAAACGATGAATTGCGATACATTTTGTCTAATTTTCTAGCTGATTGCGATGCCGATTAGCCACTTCTTCATCGCATGCAGAAGCCTTTGAATCCAAATTGTTGACGTTTGAGTGGTCCAAAAGATGGGGCACTAGGTCGCCTAGTTACACTTAACTTGGGCAACCAACATCATATAAATTTGATTGCGCCTAGATTCAACTCTGGAACGAGTAACATGCGAGATTCGTGCACGTGCACAAGTTGCAGGTCTGTAAACATTTACCAACGGATTCGGCGCACTAAATTTTGACTTGGTTCTGTGGAGCCCCATTTTGCCTGTTTCAGCTTGCATCACACGGTGACTATGCCCGTGTTTATGAAGGACTCGCAAACCAGAAAACCCGGTTGAGCACATCGAGTGAAGCGCGCATACCACAAGCGCTTGTTTCGAGGAGCAACATTTTTACAGTCGAGGTGCACGCAGACGGCGGGACACAGGTTTCCATACAACATACAACGGTTGTGAGCTTACTACCGGTTGGTAACATCACCTAGTGTACAGTGGTTAAAGCACAAAAGCAGTGCTTACTGTAAAAAAGTGCTATAAAACACTTCATTTCGTTTAGTGGCTACTAGCAACAAATTGCTTCAGGATGTTTAAAAATCATACTCAATATTGGAAGGAGCAGCCCACTCATTCTTGACGGAAATGGAGATGATAACAACTCATCAAGCGGTCGCTGATGTGTAGTTCATATATTTTATCACGTTCCCGTCACCAACTATTTTAACAAAGGTAACTGCTCATCCCGCATAAGTTTTCGGATTGCCGGCCGATATGTTTACGATTCTTAGTGAAGCACTTCAAAGTGCCTGCCGCAGGTTATTGAATGTTTAGCTCGTTCAATTTGTTGGAAAAATGTGATTCGTGAGGTGGTACGGCGGAATACGGCTCAGCCTTATTAATATCAGTGACAGCAGTGAAACCTCAAGTCATTTGCGCATCATATAAAGCAGGCTTGGTGATGATAAGCGGAACACGCATTCATATCCCTCTTACTTGAAGAGTTGGTAGGTGTTGTGTAGGGACAACATTTCACAACAGTTCTAATACAAGGGGTGTTTTTGCTCACTGTCGCAAATTTGCTAGAAGAACTGAGGCACGATAGGGTACGGACCGTTCGGAGGGAAACAACCAGGATGCGACTTAAAGGCAATGCAAATTTACTTTGTAAATTCTGGAAAGCAGAATGATCACTAGAAAATGTTCACCACTTCAGAATGAAGCGCAAAATTAAGGACAATTACATCAACATTGCAGACATGGAGGTTGCTCCGTGGTTGGGAATCGAAACTACTGAATGAAATGTCATTGGTGGTAAACAGTCACCCTCCACACCCATACTTTAAAAGGATGTCACAGCTAAAGAATCTCCGTTTCCCACTACCGTTTGTTATTGAACTTGCAGGCATTCCGTGATTTATTTTTAGGAGATTTTTAAAGCGGCTGCTACCACAGGTATAACAAGTAAAGGCGATTTATCATCTGTTTGGTATTCTTGCTTTTAATTGGAATAACTTGACCAAAGAAAGGCTTTTCTAAGCATTAGTTGAATTCAAATAATATGCCATGCTTGCTTAGCACAACGATAGCCACACTGGCACCTATACTGTGCTGTCCGAAAGCCTTTTAAGTCATCAGTGTTTTTGGTCAAAATGGCCGGATGAGTTACTTGTAACAATTTCCTAATAAAACAAAATTTTCCTCAATAATGGGAAGTATCAAACGCCATTAAGCGACTTTAAGTTGCGATGATAATTGTAACAAGTTGATTTCCCAACTTTCAAAGAACATGCCTATCGAGGCATGATCGTGTGGTTACAACCTGAACTCGGCGGGCAACAACACAATGGGGAGAAAATAACAACCGACGAGACATGAGCATTGCGTGAGACGTCACGATAGTTGCGGGAACCAAAAAAAAAACAATGGGGCATTAGGTACGACTAATTCAATGATGATGTCAGTTGACTTGAACTAAAATTGAATAATCGTTGCTGGCCATGAGTGACCATAGGTGGTTGAGTGAGTGTCCCGGATCACAAAAAGCAAAATGGAGATGGAGGTGGAAGAATTGAAGTGGAGACAAATGGCAAGTTTTGTCTCAGACCTATGGTTTAAATTGAAACTAAGTAGACTCACTGGTGTCGCTGTTGTAGGGAAGTGAGGTGTGAAGGATATTTTCGATGGGGTGATGGTGCTTATGCATAGGGCCGAACAAACACTGTAAATGAAATCGTTGAACTTGTGGAAGGGGCAAATTGAAATTGCAGCGGTAAACCAGGTTAGTTAAATCTGAACGAAAGGTTCAGCGGGTTAGAAAGAACTCGTTTCGGAGGCGGTTGGAGCTGGGTGAAAAAATGTTTTCCGTTACAACTACAGGCTCAAGTGAGCAAGAGTTAAATGTCGAGGTTAGGAAAAATACGTGCGGGAGTGCCATCAGACTGGGTGTGGCAGTGCTGTACCATCATTGCATTGACGTACTTTGATTTCTGGACAGCCCAGTAACTGACACCAAGTTTGCGGCACTCAGACAGAGAATGTCAATTTCTTAGGCGGCCGGATCTGGGTTAGACGAGGGGATTGACACAGGTAGAGCCGGGCGGGTGTGGAGTCCTAGGTAATTTCGATTCATTTGGAGGACCATATGGAAAATTGTTGCTGGACACAAGTGTCCCTGGGCGATTGAGTAACTGGCCGGGGGCACAAAAAATTAAAATAGAGGTGGAGATTGAAGAAATTGAGGTGGAGACAAGTGACACGGTCCGTCTCAAAAATATGGTTTGCATTGAAACTAAGTAGACTCACTGTTGTCACCGTTGTAGGGAAGTCAGGTGTAACGAAGATTTTCGATAGGGCTGAAAGAACACCGTACATAAAATACTTGAACTTTTTGAAGGGGCAGCGGAAAACCAGGTCGGTTAAATCCAACAGGAGGGTTCGGCGGGTCAGAACAAACTCGTTCTTAAGACGGTTGGGGCTGCGTGAAATGCTTTTTCTTCGTTGTAATTGGGGGTTTGGTGAGCGAGAGTTGAAGATCTAGGGAAGGAAGAAAATAGTTCCAGGGTTGCCATCCAACTGTATGGCAGTGGTGTGTCATTATTTCAGTGAGATACTTCGGTTTGTGAACAGCCACTTAACGAACGTCTAGGTTGCTGCAATCGGACATGGGGTGCGCAATCCTGTGGCGTTTGGATCTGATTTATGCCAAGCGATTGACATACGTAGAGCCAAGCAGATGTAGACACACGGGTATTCCGATTCAGGTGAAGGACGATGTGGATGTAAACCGGGGAAGAGCCAGGTTGAATAGATGATGGTCATATTGGCGTTTGCGCAGCGTTGGATGTTTGGGAAGGGGGGAATAAGGGATGAATAGGGTGAAGTCAGAGGTGTCTGAGAAGTACCAGGAAGCATCAAATAAAACAGCGTCCTAAAGAAAAAAATATTCTAAAGGGAATGACAGCAAGTTAAAGGAACCTACGAAAGGGTGGATTTTTGTTGGCTGACATCTCAACCAAGGACTAGCCGAGGTTGCCTCTGTAGTGTGAGGACACAACAAATCGTTTCAGTGGGCTTCTATTTAATGTGTATGCAGCACATTTTGGTAGCAATGCAAGAGACTATCATTGATGGTAATAGTTATGTCTCCTGTTTGCTCTGGGCGTCAGTCGATGAGAAGTCGCAAGCGAAGGGCAAGACTAGTTGCGTAATTTTGGGAAGGCAAGGACTCAGCCGCCAGGGTTGTTTGCAAAGAGCCTAGACGCTGGACTAGTTTGTACGTGTGATGACAGCGTGCTTCAGACAGGGAACGGAAGTAGTTTTAGGCTCATCTAAAAATCCAATCAGAGGGTCTACACTGCGAAAATCGGGGGGGGGGGATTATTGTGAGAAAGGACCGCCGACAGATAATGATCGGTTGAGGGAGAGCTTCTGAAATAATGGAGAGGGACTGTAATTTAACTTTGAGCTACTACGTGAACTCGACAGAAAGGTAAGAGTATGCCTCACCGATCATCGGGTCACTGCTATCAGCTCCAAGCAACGAATTACACATGGCAAAGGCAGCCAACAGTCGCTATCGGTGACTGTTTGTATTCAGCGAAAAATAAGGTCTTTATATCTTATATGTATATGACTACATCTTGAAATTACCGGTAAAGAACATGTTATACACACGTTATGTGTCATGTGTTATATGTATATATATATTGAATGAAGGTCAACAATAAAATGTTGATTGAACGGAGGAAATCCAACGGTCTATTGGATATGTCTTCGAAAGTGGAATCTGGTGCGCAGGTTTACGTCCAAATTGCTTTCCGCCGTGTATTTTTCTCATCTTTTTTTGCTGCAGTTTCGGAGCTATGAAAGGTTAAACGACATCGCGCGAAAACTACGTTTGTGTCCCATTCTTCCGAGCCCGTATAACATGCATGACAGTAGTGCGCACAAAATAACGGAAAACCCAGCGAACACATCCGAATGCATGCAATATTTGCGTTCATCACCATGCTTCTTTGGTTTTACTGACTGTTTTGTGAATATTCTGGTGGGATGTGTTGGTCATACGGATCGCCGTGTATGATTATCATGCACGTCTCTCAGAATATGCGGTACGATGAACGGAATTTTGTCACTTCATGTGACAGGCATATTTTCAGCACCACAGGACAATCCGTTTAGCTTTGTGCTCTCCAATTTCCGATGTGTATTGGAGCAAGATGAACCCAACCGCTCCTTGAGACTTGCTGCAGTGTTTAGGTAACCATAAGTTTTCTATTCCTGTACCTGAGGTTGTGGCGGTAGCAATAATAGATCTTCAAAGTCGTCGTCAACTTCGAATGCATCGTTGATCTAAGGTCTCAAGTGGAGAAAGCAAACGTTCTGGCCTTTTCTGAGGATCGCATTGTGCGTCAGGCTAAAGGACGCGTCTGTCATATTCAGTGTGGACCATCATCGTGAAACCGCAAAAAACCACGTCTATTGGGCACCTTTTTAAAAACATTGTGCATTATGTGGAAAACAGTATGCAAAAACGTATGGATGGCTTTTTGATTTGTATGAATCAACACCAATTGAATATGAATTTGATATACATCATCACGATTTTGACTGATTAATCAAAAGCTTTTGTGAATGCCGGCAATCCCATGCAAAATATCTGGTCAGTCATACTCAGACCTACCATAATGCATTCTGACCTATACTAAAACTAAGCACTAGCTCATAAAATTCAAAAACGATCGAGTGAAATACAAAAGCTCAATTGTTTTATAGGTTGTCTTTAATCCCATGTATGATAGCTAAACGTGTGTCGTCATAGATATCGCCATACGGTCGACGGTTGACTGGAACGACGGAGGCAAATTTCTTCCGCTTCATAGGCCCAGCATGGACCCCAAATCAAGGTGATACATATTAGATACCATCACCAAATCATCATTTTCTACAAGCTGAATCAGTCAAAATGAATGGTTGGTATGTTTTGAATAATATCCACACCCACCCACACACCCACAATTCGGTTTCCGCGAAGAACCCCACTTTCAGTTTACATGGTCGCATACATCTATCTTCCGCACGCGCAGACATATTTTGACTTGATACACGTAGGAAATTTTGTCAATATCGGTAATCCAAGCTGTGGTTAGTAACACGTTCATCTCGTCAAAAAATGTCCGGGAAGTGGTCCTCTACTAACGCGGTGTAAACTTCAGTCTGTATTTCGGAAATTATTATTTTAGCAGAAACATAACTCAACATGTTATCGTTTATGATGAGCCGTTCGTCGCGTAACAACCGATGCCACGTATGTCTCACATGTGATGGATTATAAAATGCATTTGTTGGTTTCCGGGTCAGTACCTTTGACAACTGCGCAAAAGTATGTTTGTCGCCCTTAATTTGGCTATACCAAATGGATTTGTCATTGGAAAGCGGCACGCAGACATCAACAAATTGAAAATCGTATAAGTCAGACACAGAAGGGCACTAAACATTCATGAGAGCCTACTAGGAAATGTGTAGTTTGATGTCATATTAACCTACTGTCCACCAGCATCACAGTAGCTGCCATTAGAGCTTACATGCATAAACACAGTTTTATACATGGAAAATTCGCACACAACGGAAGCACGTGAATCTACATAAACAATGAATGCTATATGGAAGAATCGCGTGGACAGGGAGTCGGTGTATGTTGTGAGCCGGATTTAAATCGATGTGCAATTTTCATTGAGGAATACCCATAATCTACGGTGAACAATGACATAAAACTAAATCAGAGATTTAGAGATTTACAGCGTTAACGGCAAACAATTTGTGACCATTCTTCATTCGTAGTTTAAACGGACACACCCCTATCGCAGCTTTGTATTGTTCTGTTCGCACTTCTCGCCTTACGCACCAATATCAGGTCCTTTCCACCCGGTAGGCTAACACAAGTTTGACCTCCGTTCCGACAATACCGACCGGCTTCAATACAGGAATTTCTACCAGCTTACAATAGCAAACATGATATTAAAGATGGTTGTTTGTTAAGAATGCACCGGCGTACGAAACGTATTTTTAACGATATTGGGTCACGATTAACTCGCGGATCAATCGGCGGCCGAAATCCAACCACCTTCCTCCCACATAGAGAGCAGTGGATGGGTCGTTGGTTAAAACACAAACGTACTGACCGAATGATTGGTGCTTGAGACCCACCTCCTAATCCCTATTGCTCCTGCCTAGTTTCGAACAATTGGGAACAATCCCGGCTTTCATTCTTCCTTTGATCGACAGAGCAAGTAGATGCCGAAAGTGTGCTGGAGCTGGACACGATTTGTCACTATCACCTAAGGTGATGGAACACATCCCGAAGCGGGCCTTCTTCAACCACCTCACCGCAAAGAACTTGATATCCTCGGTGCAACACGGATTCCCCCCAAACCGTTCTGGCGTGACGAACATGCTCGTATTTATGAACAGCTTAACCCTAGCTTAGGATGATGGACTCATATAGGATGCCATACTTTTTGGCTTCTCAAAAGCATTCGATCAAATCCCACACGTCGCCTTGCTCCACAATCTTGATTCTTGCAGGATTCCATGAGGAATTCTGCGCTGTGTTAGGGCGTTCTCATCAGACAGAAAATTCCACGTGAATGTACGCTCGGCCTACCCTTCTCCGGTGCCAGTCTCCTCGGTGTTCCTCAGGGCACTGTTTTGAGGCCACATTGACGGCTTCAACTAAAGATAAAACTGATCCATTTCAATCATTACTAGCTTCGCTGTGCCGTTCATCCAACGGAGACTAGCTTTTCACACCTTTAACAGTATAGATTTTAGGCTGCTCCAATGAGTTCTACCCACATCTGAGTCTATTTGAACAAGAAATTGTAGCACATGTTGGGACCTATATTAAGCATGTGGCACATTTCCGAGGTGCCTACATAGTTTACACTCGAACATACATTCCGGATGGAAGCTTCCAGCATAAACGCCGCCAAGTTCGGCCGGCCAAAAATCTTCCAGCGTCCCCAGCCAACATAGTGAGTGACAAGTGGACCTGATCCTGAAAATGCTACTATTTGCATCCAAACATTAGTTGTCAACTACCTGAAAAAGCCTCGCATCCTATGCCCGATTTGGTCAACTCTTACGGCTTGAAAGAATAATACGGCCGACACCATGAACTGACATACGTCTGCTTCCAGTAAACCAAGGGTCATCCGGTCACCTCTCCTGTTTCTACTTTGCTACACAGTTACGAGGCCGGTTATTTTGGCACCAATTAACAGAACTTTCTCTTGCTGACTTTGAAATGGTTCTTGAATTTAGGACCGCAGTAGCAAGTGAGAGGAAACCACAAAAATATTTGGACCGCTTGTCACCGGTTACACATCATATGTTGGATAGGGTTATCGCACAGTATTCGATAAACCGGTTTGTATAATATGGCAGTCGAAAGTTTCAAAGCAAACCAAAGCTACGGGCATGCGCAGTGACATGAAATGATCGCATTTGCATGAGGGTGTTCCGGTTGAACAATTTGGACATTTCGTCAAAATATACCAACCGTTCATCTTGGCTGTTCCAGCTTGAAGAAAGTTATCATTCTCGATTGTATATAATATGTAGCACCTTGATTTGTGGTACATGGTGGGCCCCACGATCAATGAAATTAAAGCCACTTCTATTCCACAGCCTTTTTTCTGTGTTTTAATTTTTTTATTGAACTTTCTGAATTCATTGCGGATGTGCAATGGAAGGACTGGTACGATTTCCGATAGGCCTATCGTCTGCAGATTACTGGTTTGCCACTTTCGGTTGCTATACAACCAGTTGCACACTAATCCCGGTTGATATAGTTGATATGCAGTTTCAAACCCAGTTATTCAAATTAATGTAGAAAGTCATACTGAACATCCATCTGCGCTGACTCTTCTGCTTTCACAGACGAACCGGTGTTGATAAAAGTCAACCTGACGCAGGGGGCACGATGAGCGATCCTTCTGAGATATTACCCTCAAACCAATGGATATTCGCGCTTACTCTCTCAATGCGCTATCCCTTGACTTCGTAGATTCGAGCGGTAATAGGAGGGAGCTCCGATTACGTGCAGCTGATCTCCGAGCAAAACTACGTCATGCGGTTGAAACGTGAGTTTTCTGCTGTATTATTTACAATGTCCGTGAGCCGTCCGATGTGCTTTTGGACGAAGCTGACATCCTCGAAAATCAAAAGGGCGTCCGGTCTTATAACTTTCCTAAAATTACTGGCGGTCTGACGCAACCTTGATACACCAGGGAAGGATATTTTTCAGTGACAAATCAAACTGGAGGTAAGTATTGTGTTTGTGTTTCAGTCTTATTTAGACGCATCAGTATTTCATACTTCTGGCCATGCCGTGACATAACTACTTTCGCATTAAATAGGGGGTCGTTATTTCACCAGTACTCAACTGGCGACAACAAAATTATAGCCAAATAACGAGTGAGCACGCTGGTGTCAAGAAACTATTTACGTTTTACCCATGGTCTTCCAAATAAAGCTAATGTCCAGCGCACGCAATTCACGTAACTGGTGGTTCGTTGTTCAACAAAAATACTGAACAAAACCATATCCATCCTACAATGAAGTTCATGAAGACGCAATCGCTACAGACTGTCTTTATCCTTTCCACCTTTCGACGGAGCAGTGCTTCGTTTAGGGCGTTGATTTTCGTCTACACAACTGAACGTTTTGTAAACAGTTCCTGCAGTTTCTTTGTTTTTAAGTCATTCTAAACATGCTTCAAGAAGCAGCTGACCTTTTATCTCGCTACCGTAACTACCTTTGAAACTGTGTAAATCCTTTAAAGCATTTGGTCTTCTTGATCTTAGAAGCGTTCATTTCCTGAAAGTTCCACTCTTTTGCAGGCTGCCTCAAAGGTATTCAGTTCAAAAGTCAACTTCTTTGTTCGTGATTAGTCTTTGTTCTCCCCAAAAATATTCTGTAAGAATTCTCTGGGCTTTGTCCCCACCAGGATGCCACCACACACTGTGTACGATGGTGCCCGGGAATAACATCGGAATTCATACAGCAATGTTACAAATGAGTCCGGTTCAGCCCACTTTAGGCTGCTTGTTATCGGACGTTCGGTTTGAGGACTAGTACGATTTCCGATAAGTCTATTGTCCGCAGATTACTGGTTTTCCACTTCCATTTGAGATAAAGCCAGTGGCACAGTAATCTTGGTTGATATATCTACGTTCAAACCCAGCTATTCAGATTATCATAGAAAATCCATGAGCCCCACGATGTGCTTGTAGACGTGGCTGACATCCTCGAAAATCAAAAGGACATCCGATCTTAAATATTTCTTAAAGTCACTAGCGGTCTCATGCGACCTTGATACGCCAGGTAAGGATATTTTCGATGTGGCTGTCCTCAAGATGTACTAAAGGGAGTCTAGTATGTGTTTCAGTCGACCGGGAAGGACTGGGTTGGCACAATTTCCTGCCGTACCCACTGATTGAGCTTTTATCAATAAGTTCGTGGAGCATCAAGGCAACAAACCACCGTGATGGTGTACAGTAGCATGTAACCATCTTAATTACCTATAATGAATGCCTTATTTATCAGAAATTCAAACTGGGCCGTGTGACCTGCTGAACAGAATTGGCCGTCCACGAGTGCTCATATCAAACACTCGGCGCCTTGAACACCACCCATTCTAGGACCCCAGTTTACAACTCGTATTGCGCTACTATCAATGATGACTCGGGATAGTAGAGCTGGCCGAATTTGCTATTTCTCAGCCTATTTCTAGGAGTTGCTCGGAGTGCCACTCTTCTTTGTGTGATATAACTTGAAGGATGTAGTTTGGAGGCACGACGAGAAAACAGGCGGTAGACTGGACGCAAAATGTCCATTCTATTGCGGTCTGTCTGAAAGAAAGATGCGAAGTTCGAAACGCCACTATTTTGTTTGTGATCATTCTTTGTTTTCCTTCAAGAGGTTATGTAAGAATCATCTTGGTTTTGACCCAACCAGAATGCCACAACACAATGTGTACGATGGTGCACATACACTGTACGCAAACAGTCCGCTGTCGGAAATAACATCGCATGGTGTTACGAAGGAACTCCAGCTTCCGGATCCAATGGACGCTGACAGCCTGTTTTTGAAATATCGAATTGGCTCCACTAAAAATCAGCACACAGGACCTAATCACTTACATCAACAATCCGAAGGCATCAACGCTGAAAATGCCTGAGGTTGGTGGATAAACACCATTACTCTATTTTGTTCTCCAATGGGAGAGCATCAGCTCTCTCGACTGCGTGTTTAAGTCTGCAGGCCAGGAAACATTTGGAAGTTTGGGCCACCAGGCTCCGTTCCAGTAAACACCCAAGCAGATACTCGGGCGTTTATCCACACATCGAGGTTTTTTGACAAGTGTCCGACAGCAATGGAAAATTTGGTCAAACACTAATTTGGCACGCCTTATTCGATGTTGTTCTTCGACAATTTTGCTGCATCGGCGGTTTTCAGTGCTTTTGTTACCGCGGGCTGTATGGCTGGCGTTCTTTGTGATAAGTGCCGAGACAATATGATGCGGTTCACCAGACAGATGAAAGGTGACGTCCTTTGCATCCGCGCGGAGACCAATTCGTTCTATAAGGAGAAAACAGGTAAGTGAATGGTGCAGTGTAAAAACAAACCAAGGTCAGGTGGTCATCCGTTGCGTAAGTGGTGGTCATTAGTCTTTCGTTTTTCTGCCTCTGGAATATTACCCACGTATCTAGTTTAACGTGGTTGATCTTCAATATTCATTTGGCGTTATTGGGCACTAGAGACAAGGTTGACGATTTACGGTGATCGCCGAAAATGCAGGAACTACTCTCAATCAGTGGTGTGAGTACAAATTTAGATACCAAGTTCACACGGGTTTCTGGGCCGACATTTGTTCAACTACCTGGATAAAATTATCGCAACCCAATCAGATCATGTTATGCAGAACTTCATAACGCGTAATCATTGGAACACCACACAGTGTTCAGTTATTCCGACATGAAACATCTTTCGGGGGCATTAACACATCTCATAAACGCAGAAGCCTCCTCCTGGCTGGAAAATTAGCTTTTCATTCTTGCCTATAAATTCGGCACTTTTACAAAACGACGGGCACTAGTAGTGCACCCGGCTAAATATATACGATAATCGTCATCCCGTCATCTAGCATAACAGGAAACTTCATTTTGTCCCCCAGTCAAAGTTGAAAGACAACCCCAAAACATGATCTGTCGTCATGGAAACTTATTACAACAATACAGTGGGAACATAAAATGATGGATAAACCTCAACGAACGCCGAATTACCGCACGTTGTCTCACCTTGCTTTTCATTTTCGTTATCAAAACATCGTACTGCAACTGTGATGAGTTCAATCAAACTGTTCTGTGGAAGTCAGGTCAAGTCATTTGAGCTGTAGAATTTTCGGTTGAATTTATTCCAGGAACGATACATGTACAGTGTCCGAGATATTGCAGCATGGGAGCGGTTCTGGGACTTGTGCAATAGGGAATATCGGGGAAGAGGGAAAAAGTAAACACAAAAACAAAGGAATAAACCAGATTCCGTAGAACTCCGGATTTCAGTTACCCCCAAACTTGTCTCCACAACGGAATTGTTTGCTCTTAGCCGAAGGGTGCTGCATCTTTCAGTCGATGTATTTGTGCTATCCTCCTGCTTCACCGAACGGAACTCCCTTAGATCATATCTCGTTGTACAACGGCGACAGAACAAGAACAAGAAGGCTCTGTGAGAACATGAACAGCATAAACAGAGAAAGGGGGCTGATGATGAACCGAATCCACGAGCGCTGAGTGGCAGCTGTCACGTCGAATGTGTCTCTGGCTCGTCTCCCATGTTCATTTGTGTCATTGGTTTTCTATAATGGCACCTTAAGCAAAGAAATTACCAGAGTACCTTCTTCATCAACGTGGTGTATATATGTGAAGCGCAAAAGCGGTCATAGCGAGTTAAATGCATGGCTAATTACTTTGCCAGAAGACATCGGTACATGATTTATGTCGGTCGACTCTCGCTCTATTCAAATCTAACACAAATTCATCGACGGGTTATGAGCACACAAGAATACTTTGATGAGTAGTCATGTAGTTTGCGACAGGGGTAAGCCGAAGCAGATTACCAAAGACATCCGGTTGGCACTGTGGATTTTCGTTTCGAGAAGATTAAAAGTACCGTCTTGTGGCAGGCAGAATCTGACTGCCTACCCCGGGTTGCAGTTACTTCTTGAGCAAAAGCCTATGGCAACGCTAGTCTGATAGATTGGAAGCTCTTGGCTCCTCAGTCGTGTCTTAGATAGCCAGTAGTTGGTGGATTTCTTTCTAAGAGGCCTATTGATCTACTGGTTCGTTTGTCTGAGTTTCATATCTCCGGGTCCAAGTGATCTTCCTAACCACCCGCAACGGATGACCGCGGTGTTACCAAGTAGAGCAAATGACAACAACAGTTTCATATATCTCTGTCACACAAATCAACAAAAGGAACGTAACCTACCATGTGGGAGAAACACTAACTAGTGGTTGCAATTCGTCCGTCATTCCAATCTGTCAATCCATTTGTGTCAAGTTACCTTCGGATCCCCATAAAGGATCTCTGCATGCCATTGCCTCAACTTCCGTTTCATGATACCTCGTACACCTCCTATGTCGTTTAACTTGAGCGAGTAGAAAGCGGGACGGATGAGTACAGTTCGGTAGTATTGTGTATCGTCGAATACATCTTCAAAGTCACTGTAAAAATATGTATCTGCCATTGCTACACTTCAAGGAGGCCCCCTAGCAGCTCACGAAGCCAGATATGGCAGTATAAGACGGCGGTCTATAAGATCCCCATTTCATGGCGTATCATATTGGGCCTGCGAAGGTGACCTCACATCAACCGCGGACCCTCGAACGCTGGTTTTGTCATTATCAGCTCGTAGTGACCAAATTAAGGGCCAATTTATTTTACTTCCAGCATGAGGAACACTGACTAGGCTTCTCAAGTCATGAGGTTTTGCACCTGCTATATTCTACATCTTATCACATGCGAACGTGTTTGCCGGTAGTCCACTATGTTTGAGTCGGCTATAAGGGCACAGCCGCAACACCTTCTTGATTTCAGACAAACTGCAACACATACCGGTCAATCTGAACGTGACGAGCAGAGCCATCGACTCATGCGCAGGTGCGCGCGTCTGAGGAGCATACCAAATCATATGGCAGAACTATATGGATTATTAAAATGGTTTGCGTTTTTGGAGAAGCTAAACGTTCGCACTCCTAATATCCGTGAACGAAAGCCTCAGGAGCATCTTGGTCTCCATCGGTTCGGAGGCTAGTGGAGATTATTCAAGTAGCGCCTCACTAATACAGCTGAACGGGATTAATGAAAGGACGGCATTGTCTTACACCGCTCTGCTGATTCAGGCAGAAGCGTATGTGTGAACCGTCTACAAGATTTCGCAAGCAATGCTCTCATAAAGGATATCACTCTGGAAGGGACAAATTTCCTCGCCAAATCTGCTAACTTACCTCGCGATCGACAGTCAAAAACAGCTCTCAGATCAAGAGAGACCAGTAACGTGGGACGCTTGGAAGAGAAGTGCAGTTCTAGAACTTGTTTCAATGTAAAGCGAGTGCCGGTGCATCCTCGCACAGTATGAAGCCCAGCTTGATTCTCATGTGTTCATTTCCTCCAATAATCTACCAACGTGCACAAAACTAGGCCAGGTGCTCTTTGGACTACAAGGCAACCCTAACGATGCCACGACCATTTTCACATGCCATTCTTGCGCCCTTTTTGAAAACGGGGATCTCGATCAAACCACCCTCTTCCACTGGTATTCTGTTTTCGTCCCAGAATCCTCTGCAATATGGTCGTTGAGCTATTCACCTTGGCTTCACAACGTACCAGTGTGCAAGCCATCTGGACCGGGTGCCTTTTTTCTTTGGAAGAATGATATTTTGCCTTAGGTTTTTCATGGTGTAGGTCACTGAGTATTCCATGACATGCCCCGAATTAACCGGGCGGGTTCAGAGTGATATCAAACCAAACAGAAGCTTCCAACTTTTCTAGTGTTTACGAGCGTTTATTGCTAACCACACGTTTTCTCCATCATCAGATTGTGTAAAACGTATGACTGTTCCCGGCCTATCAAGGGAACCCGCTACCGAGCTCACGCTTCCGGAATTAAATCAGTCAGTTTCGACTTATTTTTGAACAAAACGAGAGATCCGGCTTAAACACCCTGAGTTGCCTTGTGTAAAGTCCAAAAAAGATAAAGATGAGTACTTCCCAGTGGAACTGTTGAACATTTCCCGTTTCAAGCGCCAAAGACAAGCAAAGCAGATGTTGCGTCGCAAGTTATCCGGTTGGGTGATGTACAACCTCGGGATCCTTTTAAAGTGATACACTAATTTCTCGGCACTATGCTTCAAAAGTGTTCATTTTTATTGTTGACATTCCGTGCTCACAGGTTGTGTCGTTTTGAAGCAAAGTTTCTAACTACCTCTGGAACCTGGAAGGCATGAGCTTGTTCAGAAAGTTATATGACTAGCAATGGCCGTCATACATCCCCGTTGGTAAAACGGTTTGTTCAGTAATGATCAACGCAGAACAATAAACAGTGCTAAAAGTACCTACGTCTGATCGCACCATAGTCAGAGATGGTTTTCTCTTAGCGATAGACCCGTTTTGCAACATAAATGTTAACTTGAATTCACTACGTTTAGAGGATTCAGACAGTCGTTCACCCTGGTACTTACTACTGTCTCCACATCATAAATGCTTGGCCCGGAGGATAGAGACGTTGTACACAACTCTCAAGATGGCATTGGGTCCGAACCACTCAGAAGAACACTTCTGGATATGTGAGTGCTCTTTGTCTTGGCAGGAGCCCTGCGACTACTTTTTCTGAACTAACTCCTGAAAACATGTACGTCCACATTTCTCCATGCATGAATGGAACGAAGACGCCATATATCGATGCTTAACCTGAGCTATGATACTCATGTTACTTTCATCCATTTGTCGACATACTTCCCACCCTAGGGTCTGTTAATTCGCAAAGCTGACTGTTGATACGACTCACCGATGAAGGCTACAACGTAGTAATACGAATAGGTCGCAGACAGGGTGAGGTGAATCATTCCCAAGACATGAATATGCCCAAGGTGGTATACTGATGTGTGTGCGATCGAGTTTATTGTTGAGCACCTTCACAGTGTGCTCAGTTAGGATCAGCATAGGCTATTTTCATGACGCACTATGGAATTGGAAACGCCAAAAACAGGATATTTGCGTTATCAAAGCTGAGATCTTGGTGTAAAAATACGAACGGAGTGCGTTTGCCTACTTAAGATGAAAATCCGCGGCAACAGAAAGCAACATGAGGATCATTCGGGTAAGATTAAGACAACTGTGGACTCGGGTTGCACCGAAAACAAGAGCTATACTACCACATTCATTGTCTGTTGGTGGGAAAGGATGAGTTCACTGGCACAGTCGCCTGAGAACAGTAGCCAAGTTATATGAAACGTTGGCAAATACATTCGCGCACCCACTGATTTGTTTCTCTTGGCCACTTTTACTGCTCTCTCCTTATTTCTACGGCAGAAACCCGTGAACGGGGATTTTAAGTGAGGCCGATACGTATGACAACTCAGGTTTAGTCTCCATTACGTATACCAATAACGGATCGCAGGTCTATATTTTCAACATGTTTGGTGATTTCAGGGGTAACAGCCTCTTCAATAAGTTTGTCGTAAGAGTTTCTCAGAATTTGTTCAAAACTGCTGCAACGATCAAGGATCCTGCCACTGCCGAGTGCTGATTTGTTGACCATACATCGATGTGACTATCTATCCCAAGCACCAAAATTAGATATCGTCGTGTACTCTTTAGCTGACCGCATGACCACTCCCTTCTCATGGATTCGTGGATTCACGGACGGATACACTGGATAGAGGCTATCGCCCGAGCTTCAACAGTCTGGCTTGTTTATGTCATTCTTGTTCACAAGTAGTCGAGCGAACGTACAGCTGCCAAACTTGCTGGCAAAAAACGCAAATAGTATACTTCCACCACCCATGTTCCCCCACCCACAATGCATGGGAGTTCCTTTTACGAACATTGCGCCCCTGAAGATTTTGCAATCTCAGTCACTGTAACCTTTAACGGACAGGTTCTTCATTCCTCTGCTAAAACTGGGAACCTAAACTCTCACTTAGCCAGCTGCTCTTTCAATATTAGTCGCATTCACACTGATCTATCTGCCGGGAACTTCGACTATTTTGGTGCCGGCTAAGGTTGCTGTGCATGGCCAACTTCCCTTGCTGCACATCAGCAACGTCACCAACCCAGTCCTTCTCCCATTTCACTTTGGTGGTGCTGTCACTATATATGTGCGATCAGCCCGCCACTGTGCCCCAACTGCTCCTGACATTTGAACTACTCTGAATCCGCTCTTCAACTACTACCCAAAAATTTACAAAATTTTCCTGATTACTTCCGGTGCATTTATCCCCACTGGCCTTTTACTGTAAAGTCTTCCTGAAATGGGAGGCTCCCCTTTGAGCGTCGGTCACTAGAACTGAACTAAAATTAATGTCACCGTAATATGGAGCTTTCGAATTTTTGAGTTTTACTAGAAGTCAATCTGATCCGGTTGCACTTTTCTTTGATACGTTACCTATAGCATTTTGTTTGGGTGACCAATCTTCCAAGGTTACAGACCACCGCCGATTCGCACGTGATCGCCAGTTTACAACTTTAAGCACGAAATCCGTGGTGTTCTTCGAATGGAGGTGGCATCTACGGAATATCGAATGCAATTTCTGCCCCCGGGTAAATGGCTATGTAACTTCCGTATGCGTCACACTCATCAGACGTAACCAGTCATTGAGTTTGTTCAGCAAAACACTGTTTTAGGGAGGATCGTTTTGCGATCGGTATAATATAGGAAGACAACTTGATGCATTGTGCCGTGGTGATGAGAGGATGCAATTGTGTGGAATAACACCATTCTATGATGTGTAAAATTAGTCAGTAGATAGTGCAGTGTTCTCAGATATGTAAATTACGAAATAACAATAAGAAGAATATTATAAAAATAATAGTAAAAATAATAATGATCATAGTAATAAAATAATGGCACCCCCTAGCTGGTATACGCCAAAATGCCTAATGATATTGCCGGAAAATAACGCCAAACGTTGCCTTTATTCATGTTATTTGCACTGCCTGTCGCCAACCTTGGCTAGTTACCGTAACCGATAGGCGCATACATATGCGCGCTGCCAAGCATGAGCCACAACCGGGCATGACAGCCCGACTCGATGGCCAACGACGACCCTTCATCATCATGAACATATGCGGTATCGCTCGCCGCGGCTCTTTGTTGTAACTGCTAGGACTGTGTCTATGTGTGAAGCTGTTTACGCGGGCCTTATTATACAGGATTACCTAATCCGATGGCCAACGATGACCTTTTATACACTTAACTGTGCGTGTTGTCTCCTACCTTGACTACTCATAGTAAACACTAGGCCAGTACCTAAGCGGGACAATGATTTCAAGGCCTCAACTATGCTTGATAGCCTAAGGAAACAAGCAACGACAGCCCTCCAACAGCATAACCCTGTGCGTTCTTGATTCGCGATACCCGCGCTTGAAACTTACGAAGCACTGATTAGCGAGAAGTTTTTATTCATTAAAAGGGCTGATACAATAATAATGGGCACTCACTCCGTTTCGTATTCCGTAAACCAATTTTACTCGATTTTGAATCTGAAATGAAACATGGGTACTCTATTCAATCCGCTTTATGTCTCCGGTAAGACTGTTCGGACATCCTACTGCTACGAAAGCAAACGTACTTCTTGCTCAATTATTCTGAATGCTGATAATATGGGGTCCATCTGGACAACGTTGTTATGCCCAGCAAAGTTAGAGCCAAATAATATCATCAAACACGTGGTACCTTAACCAATAACCACCTTCATCTTTAAGCGTCTAGTGGGTACCTGAATAAGACACACGAGCTCGATAAATGACCTTTGGGTTTTCGGTTCCTGCCACCGGCTATATCCGTACGCATCCGGGGGAAATTCACGTCGCTATCAACGAATTAGTACGCATTTGTGAATGGGTCATATGCATTTGATTGTGGAACGTTCCCTTTCCTGCCCCCGTTACTTTACAAATACAAGGGCAAATATTTCAGATTAGGCCAGACAAAACACAAGGCAGGTTGGAATTAGTGGCCGCTAAACGTTTAATTCACTATGCAATAAACATTGATAGAGTAGTAAATAGCCAGAGTTCACTATTTTCAAACGCACCAACAATTCCGAGGGCGATGATCGCGGATGTCACAAATGTCATACATTAGTAATGCTACCTTAAAACGTTGTGCCGATGCAAAATTTTGTTTCCCTTTTCCAAACAAACAAATAACTACTAGTTTTACCTTATGACAACTTGAAATATCCACAAACTGGCACAAATAACACTCATTTTTGATCTTGTTCCTTCAAGAGTGTAGGAATACTACACATATTTGATGGTTTGAGATGATTACAGTTCACACTTAATGAGATGTGTATATGATAACTGGGTATTACGATAAAGCCGCCTGGCGGATAACTCTGAGTTCCAAAAGGTTTGCTATTGATTGAGTGATTATTTATATATATGATAATCCATATGATCTGGTAAATGAGGCTGGGTGTGAAATGTAACACTTTGTGGACCATCTGCCGCATTTTAGCAAGATATGTATACGTGTCCCATATATCGATGCCGTCAGTTGCAGCTGGGTAGATTGGTAGATGGGAGAATATGCAGATGGCCTGAGTAGCAGCTGCGGGCTAATTCCTTTGCATGAAGACGCTGTATAGCTCAAATAGTATAGAGGGGCTTTTGGAAAAGCTCCAGATTGCAAGTCCTCTGTGTTGGTCTTGTGTATGTGACGGAAACCGGTATCATGGCTTCGTCAAACACTCAAAGACGGCTGGTTATCTGTGACTACGACCCCTGAAATAGCTGTAGTAAAAATCAATAAACATTATAATGGAAGATCAATTCATTACTAGTTTTTGAGGTTAGCCGCGGGCCACCCATGGTGCACAACTGTTATAAACTTACTCAAATAGCACCACATATTTTGACACAAGTGTTTTTAGCTTTTACATGTATTGTGACAGGCAAGACTCTAGGGAACCAATTTGTCCGGAAACGTTGCTGTTCATTGTGGCCAGCGGATCGCAAAGTCAAAGAAATAGTCCGAGCTTGTGCCATTAATTCTGTCTCATTGCATAGAACATGGGTTCCAGTGGATCAATACCGTCCCAAATGTTTAATACTACCTGTTGGAGAAAATGAATTACTCCTGCAGATATAGAGGTTGCTTTCAAATTGAGGCGCGCAAAGCACCACTTATCAAAATTTTTATTCAAACCATGATAATTATTTACAGGATAACTTAGCAAAACGACCTGGCGGGGTAACTGCCCTGGGATGCACTCAAGTGTTTTATGTTTTCAAAAGCTTCATTTGACTTAAGCCTACATAAGGCGGCCCAGCACGGAAAAGATGACAAATTTCTCCGGTTTTGCTTTTATCCGTTGTTTAAATCATTTGTGAATTACACAGATACCCTGTGGATTTTTGGGAAATTAAGTTATATTATGCTATAACTACACTGTAACCACACTATTTTTGTTGTTACATTAGTAAATATGTTATAGTATCTAAATAAAATACCTTTGTAGCTGTCCTATCTTCAAAATGGTTACACAGAACCATACTTTATGAAAAGCCTCCTAATGTGAGGAGGACCCATCAGATCACCTGAGAAGCGTACTTTCAACTAAGAAAGAGTTTAGTGGATTGAATAAAATGACTTACGAATTACACCTTATTTCAACAGCCATTCTATGTATTCACCCACAGTGCTTATGTTCTACGATTGCTTCCACCTGCACTCAAACCGAAAGACAATTTCCACAGAAAACCATCAATTGATGCACCACATGTTATACCTGTTTTTATAACATAACCTCTAACAACCTTGGGGTATTATATTGAGGTCATTCTTACAGTTTTCCAGCTGTTCTCCGACTACCATGCGAGCAGTTTCGGCTTTCCTGCTGGGACGGTGAAATCCCGATTGCTTAGACACAAAGTAAAGGCATAACAACGACACACCAGCAACAACAGGATACGACACAACCAACACGGTGAAATAATTACGCACACTCCTATGTATTTTCAGAATCACTCATTACAGTGAACTGTAAACTAAGTTTAATGCCCTCGTATAGATGTTCAAATTTCGGCCACATCCAAATGTTCTAACCTTGGTCGGTTGTCCAGTTTTTTCACATTTTTGCTGTGTATGTTGCATAGAGTTTAATTCAATGTGGATTCTAAATGCTTGTGATTCAGTCCGACGGAGGTAACACTAAACTATATCAAATAGACTATTCTCACCTAAGTTCTGCTCCCCGGTCACAGAGGGCATCGGCTTCGCTAGAAAAATAGCCAAATTGCGGAATAAAGACACGGAAAATATCTGGACCATCCCTCTAAACCACCTGAAATATTCAGCCGCGTTTGACCCACGGATAGGCCGTTCGGTGGAATGCGAAATATGGTTTCACGAACACAACGGTGGAAAAATTTTTTACAGCTATAGCGTACAGGATAAATTCAGATTAGATTTTCCGGGTAGTTTACGGGGCTCCGATAGGGATTGCGAAATTCGTTTATTTCAGTATCTGATGTGTTGAACCGAATGACGTACTTTGTACAACCATAGAGTAGGCCAGTATGATCAGCACTATTACAGATGAACAGCTTCCCGAATTCGCCACGCGCGGTTCACCGTAGACTGGACGTTATTAGAATTGCAATCAAGCGCTCAATACGAGGGGCTAAGTAATCCTACACGTACTAAAAAATTGGGAGCAATTAGTATCATGTGGACGTTGTGGGTTCGACACGTCGTATTCCCAAGATGGTGGTGCAGCAAATCCCGGCTGAGTGGGTGCATCCCTAGTTTGCTTTTAGCACCCGCCGTAGAATTAAAAAAAAATTGGTGAGACAGAGATCGAGAAATTTGCAGGTGCGTTAGGGAGTCCGCATAGTAGTACACGATAATCCCATATATTACTCATGATTGATGGGGCAAACATACACTCTTAGCTAGTCTCTGTGAAACCGCTAATATCTGAACAATTTCTATCAACTGAAATATCATTTAGACTATAATTACTTTCACGCCAACTTGTCGGTTCTCGTGACAAAAATATTCCCTTTTAAATGAAACATTCTGGGCCCGTTGTTAGTGTATCATTTACCAACTGTAACATATGGGTAAAACAACCGCTTGAAAAGATGGGTGAACGTGTGAGTTTGTTTCACCGGAACTTGTCGTTTTTTTATATCCCGTGAGAAAACGGGGCTGTTTGTAGTTCATGTATTTGAACACGAGAGGTAGCGAGGTTCAGTTAGTTTAGTTACTTTCTGTTGAAGAACACGGTATATTTTTGTTTGTAGCTTCGATTGGCTACACACCAGGTCAACATCACTCCTGGTCATCGTTGAGGACCTCAGTCAAACCAGACTACAAGGTTTTGCATAGCATAGTGCGACGTCGGTTGTTTGTAGCCTACAATGAGCTGTTTTAATCGCGTGACGAGAAATACGATAAAGGATTGGCTTTTGTTTTGGCATAGTGAACAACACATTTTAGTGCTCTACACTACTGCGTATTTTGTTTTAGTTGTGGAGTTTTGTTGCTTTACATCCGGGGACATAAGTCCTGAGTTCCGGCTGCCCGCATATTGCAATTCAACAATGATTACGCACTGATAATCAATCTTCCTAAGTGAGTCCGACTAGAGAGTTCAATTTTGAGGCAGGATCACTTTACATTCCATTGTGATACAAAGTGTCAGATGCAAGCCACTCGTATTCGCATGCTGGAGTCAGCGCTCAACATGGCCACATACGCGGATGTATGAGGAAATTTCGCAGGGTTTCCCGGCTATTGCGGATTTTCTTTGAATGGGATTCGTCGTGTATTCGTGGTGTAAGCCTTTCAAATCGACGGTTACCTGTCTACCATTATGGAATTGCCTATGGGAGCAACCTTCCGTAACTGCTTCACTGGCAAACTGAGCCGGAGAATTTTCGAATTGGTAAATTGGCCTTTAGTTTCACCTATCAATCAACACTTCTCAACATCCACTATCTGACTGATTTAGTTGGGTAGATTACCTACAAAACACAAAATATATTTTCAAGCTGCACAGGAAGTTTAAGACATCAAAAAGAGTTTTCGAAAGCGCCTTTTCACATCGATGTTACATAACCGTGCTACCAAACCCGACGCTGTGGGGAAATTTTAGATAGTAGGATCACGACGCATCTTCTTGTCCAAGCGAGACACAAGTGTATTTTTTTCTCACAAAGCTGCTCAGGCAGTTATTACAGTCAATAAGCATATTTGTATATTCCGATTACAAAACAATCTGATAAATTCCAAACCCATACGTTGGCAAATATCGGGATTTCGCGGTTGTCGATGGCTACTGGGATAACGAAGCTTGATGATCCAGGGGTCAAATACTTATTCTGCAACATTAAGGGCCAGCTAAAATAACAAAAACTTTCGAAACGCCTTGTTCATGTTGAAGTTTACAAAATAAGTTTGCGTGCAGTTTACCGTGCCTTCATGGCTTGCACAAGCAAATATGTTGGATACGTTACTGTACACCAACCGAGCCAGTCAACGTGTGGGCCAGAAATTCCTCGCAACATACACATTTTCATCATCTTGACCTTCAGCGAGGCAGCGAAGGTATACTTTGATTATGGGGCTGATCAGAGAAATTAGTTTGGCAGCCAAAGTTGCTGGATAAGGCGGACTTTACGGCCCCCGGCACCCAGCATAAATCACCTTCGAACTGCAAGTTTGCCGCAGATGGCTTTCTCGTAGATTATTGCTGCTGGTCTGGAGGCAATTCCGTTCCGTTCCGTTCTCCGGTTTCAAATCTAATACCCTCAACAAACAATTGAAAAATTCATTATCACATTTTCTGGCGTTACCTAAAAAATTAATTGCTCCATAACTTAGAGGAAAGAACATTATAAATCATTATGTATTCCCCAAATCTTCCGCTTTGGGGCTTGGTGTCGCAAACGGTTTATTCGTATTTCCAAACGAATTTTGATTTATTATCCCAGCCACATGAAAATATGGTTTAATACGATTTAACGATCAGATTTACTTAGCTCTTTATGGGGATTTTAAACCATTCCAATGGAAAAGCATCTCATATTTTGCCGAATGGGCTCTGTTGCAAAGAATACTCAGGAACACATGGCATGCCCGAGACCATATTTTGGAAAATTTTGCCCGTCAAAATATTTGGATACTCAGACTGTTTGCACGTAACTCGCCTAAATAACTGTGAAAACCAGCAAGAGTGCGCATAATTATTTTATTCTTTTATTTTTGTTCATTTGTAGTTATGTTGCCTTTTCGTCACATTCATAAAATAGAGGACCTTCCACTGCGAGCAGCAAAACCAATTCTACCTCCGTGGTCATCGAAGATAACTTGGAAGGAGTGTAGAAATGACATTCCCAATACAATATCCGCAACTTTGTTGTCAGATACGTTA
This sequence comes from Opisthorchis felineus, assembly GCA_004794785.1. Classification (NCBI taxonomy): domain Eukaryota; kingdom Metazoa; phylum Platyhelminthes; class Trematoda; order Opisthorchiida; family Opisthorchiidae; genus Opisthorchis; species Opisthorchis felineus. The sequence continues at coordinate 32,635 of SJOL01007034.1, forward strand.
TGAAAACGGCTACAACATACCGCATCTCCATTGAGGGTTGACTGTGGAAAAAAGTACGTCAATTTGAATGAAATAATAGGCGATCAAAAAACATGACCAGCTCACTTGGAGATGTCAAACACGTGTTGATGTAGTACTCGGTTCGTGAATCTTCTCACTTACGTTCGTTCATTCTTACCGATTAAGAATTTCCTTGTACGAAGCTCTTCTTTGTCAAATGAAAAAGTTTTTTCTGGAATATTTTTTTAGTTATTTACATTTACAGTGGTTATACAGGGACCATATTATAGGAGGCACGCAGCTTGTTTTAAAAACTGTCACGAAGTTTTACTTCTTGTCAAGTAGGTCTTAAGTTTTACCGCAGGTACTTAATGTGCTTCACGCGCAAGCAACGGGCTTTCATTGACGAAACGATGACATCGGGTTTCCGCCACCTATGTACGGTCCGCACAGGTAAATAACAATTACACACTGGCCTGAGTTCATAAGGCCTCACACACGCGCAACTCAAATTAACCTGAGGCCCGTCACTTGATTTCTTTGAGTGATGAAACAGAGGATATGTTGGTTTAGGTTTTTGAGCCCGGGTTCACCCCCGTTGAAACTTACGTTATGTAAAACGGTTCACAAAGACATCTGACGTTCAGCGTCTTTCTTCATAGCGGAACCCCATGAAAATTACGTTTGTGGATTGAAAAGAGGCTAAGCACCGTGTGTTTTCAATAACGCTGTCACTGGAGTGCAGTAAATTTTCACGCAACTGACTGCTCGACCACGTGCACATCTATTTATTTATCTATGTATCTGCCTATCCAACCATCCATCCATCCATACATCCATCTATCTATCTATCTATCCATCTATCTATCTATCTATCCATCTATCTATCTATCTATCTATCTACCTGTCTATCTTAATATCCACTCTTTTTTATGAGCGGTCGCAGTAAATATTCTCAATATTTTTGACCATCAAATCAATTCGCCGGATTACATAGGACTATGGGTTCAGTCGTCTCCTGGACTAGTCGTTATTTGTGCCGGTTTGAGTGGGTGTTGAGCATTTAATTTTGTCTGTTTGTGATGGATACAAAACTTCCTGCATTTTGTTTAAAAGTTAAAATGGATACTCGAAGCACGTGGAAAACATATATTTGCTTTTAGGACAAAAGCAGTCATTGAGCAGCCGTTATCAGGCTTCTCGATTACGCCCGATTTCTGTGGACGTGAATTTTTGCAATTCGTATTAGTCTTACTCCTACTGATTCTTTCGGTGACTAAATTCACCGACCCCGAAATGAAAAACAAGTATTTTTATAGTACCAATAGGTGATTTTCCGTCAGATTAATGTGCATTGGCCAGATAAACACCTACCTGTTTTGTGTATTGTTTCGGCATTATTTGGAACCCTTTCCCTTGTATATGGAATGCAATTGGAGGCATGGAAGGCAACATTTCACAGTCGAACACGTATACTTGTTGCAGTAGTCTCGAAATGCCAAGTTTCATGTTGATATCCATGTGAATATTTCCAGGCAGTTCGATTGTGTTGGCTGCGCTATCGAACACCGTTCGGTAGGACGCAGTGCTCAATCCACTACCGGAAATAATTATCCTACAGAAAAGAACCAAACACTGCAGATATCACAAGCTTTCGGCCGAAAAACATAACTCATGCAGGGCGTTTCCTTGCTTACCAGCTGACTGTCGTTTTCCAATACGGCCCAGCAATGACGCTTATATAGGTCACAGGGTTGGTTAAAAATTGTTCCAGATTGTCTCCCATCATGAAAGACGCACCGCTGCTGCAGAAGACAAAAGCAAAATGTGATTGTAAACAGTTTTTACCTGTGCAGAATGATGATTTGATATGCCAATAACAGCGAATAATAATCCAAATATTATCAGTCATTATCCGTAATAAAATCAACAAATACTCAGCTTACTCCTGGAAGTCGAAGCCAAATTTCCGACTCATCAATCCCTGTTGATGTAGAGAATGGAAGATTGGGTTTGTGTTTTCTGGACACATCGGCTGACGCCCCAATCCAATAATTCCGTCAAACGGATTAGAATATACACCTTCAGCACCTCTCACCACCATACCAAAAGGTACGTCTGTGATGAGCACACCTCCAAACTAAAAATGTTTCCAATTATTCTTGACATATAGAACTTACATTCATGTCGACCGTTGCCTTCATGCCAGTAACCTCACCAGCTCCGTAAACCTGATTGAAGAATTCACCACTGCGACGCAAGGAGGTTGCCTGGGCAAGATTTAGCAAGTTCTTGTCAAGCCACAGACGTGTATCCACGCGATCCGTGGGTACCCAAATTGACGGTGAACCGGTATCAAGCAACATTCGGAACTCGGTTTGCTCAATAGTTATTTTGCATAAATATTGCGCCTTATGGGTTGGGCGGATCAACACGACTTGATACTTACCCCACCCCAGGGATACATTGGGATTCTGAACGTAGCCCGCTCATTTCTTTCGAGCTTATCCAATTCTTCCGGAATTCTACAGATCACGTTTAGTGTACTGGATACCCCTCACATATAGGACGTGCTCTCAACCAGGGAGCAAACAGTAACTGCGAAAAGAGCGGCCCACATTGAAGGAATCTGCCGAATTTCGGCTTTGTCCACGTTTCTAAAATGTATGTCATAGAGCAAACAGGTTTTCATCAAGAGTTGGTCCACACGATTATCCAATCAGTTGTAAACTGAGAAATGCCATAATTAGTTGCCACAGTGAAATCAGAGTGACATCTATTGAAAACTGGACCAGATATTGGAATACATGAGCACAACTAAAGACCCTGCTAATGTCCCTATATGTAATCCGCACAACTCTATGAAATCCTGGTTCACAAATCCGATAGAGGTTCCGGCGACACGGTGTATTGTTTTAATGTGTCTGTGCTCACCCCAGTCAGAGCACAAAAATCTACTCACCAAGGCTATAACAAGGAATGTAGATGGTTTCACAGAAATCAAGCATTCCAGTCATGGTCGAATGCACAAGTCTACATCTGATAAACTTCGACACGGGTGACAAAGTGGGCATAAAAATGCAAATGCAGAAAGTAAACATAAGAACCATTGTATAATATACTGTGTACAATATAAGTGGAATTATAAGAGCGTAGTATGAGCGTGAACCAGTGAAATAGTATGTGCAAGAAAGAGACTGCAATGGTGAACTGTTCGCGTGGGGTGTTCCTGTTCTAAGAATTCTGGTCCAAATAGTTTTCCAAGGACCTGAGCATGCGACAAACTTGATCAGTTCATATATCCGTAATAGTCGAATGGAAACTATTCTCCAAAAATGGCCTTTTTGAAAGCATCCGTCACCACACCCAGAAAACTAGAGATGATTTAGCGGGAGTCCAAAAAAATACACGAGGACAGCCTTACAATTTGAAAATACATGTAATCCACAAAATACACTCAGTTGCACTTTGGGTTGTCGGAAACAGCCTGAGATGCCTCAACATCTATTCCATCAGTTGCCTGACCAGCCTCAAAATAACAAGACAGGTCACCGAATATCGAGAAGTTTTCCGCAAACCATGTCACGTACTCAGCAATATGGTTGCTTTCAGGTGAACTCTCATCATCATTCCACAGAAATTTGAAGGAACCGGGTCCTGTCTGCGCGCAAAAATGATATTATGAGTAGTGAGTCCTTATTTGCTCAACCGAATCTTTGAACTTCACCCTGAAACTTGTGTATACAAGGTAGAACATATTTGTTATCCCTTTTATAGATACAACAAAAGTTTAATCAATATAACGAGCATATACATTGGTCAGAAAGTGAATTAGCTCAGACTGTTCATGGCGGGAGAATGTCAAACTGGATCAGTCCACACATATCGCGTAATTCTATCCTTGCCACGTTGAGGATTTGCCCGTTGTATTGTACGGCAGTTCCCATGTGAGGAGGATAAGCCCTCAGGAAACTTCTAGAACACCAAAGAATAGCGAAAGCGAAATGCAGTCTGAGGACCCAGGCTTTCCCACTTCAGTGAACTAAATGAGGTGAATATCGAGGGCAAACAAACATAGTTATTGGGAACTTATTTTAGAGAGAGAGAAGTTAACTGAATGATGCAAAGTCACACCGTTACAATTCAAATATTGCGAGAAACCGGACAACGGGGAAAGGCAAAATTAACAGATCCCCCATTGCTCGTAGTAAGAAACTATGATGTGTGAAAAATATAAAAACATGAACATGTAATCTAAAGCAGCAGCAGTATCTAACTGTTCCGGCCGGCCAATTAGAACTAAAACTAAAAACCGCTGTTGATCTTGCGTGGCCTTTGGCAATTGGGTTTATGGCCTGGGTGAGGAGAAGTTGGAGAAAAGAGCAGTGGTGTTAAATGGTAGTTTGCACCCCAGAATCACGCTGTACAGTGCGACTGTAAAGATTCAGTGGTGTCGATGTTGAGCGGAGTTGGGCGTAAAAGATCCTTCGGAGAGTAAGCTAATGCATAGGCACAGGACGGAGTGGGAACTGTGTAGGTAACTGAAATGCACCGAGATGATTAAATCCGTGGGAAGGGTTGGGTGCATTACAGCGAAATTGTCCCAGATGCGGCTACGGCCAGATGAGTGGTTTGTTAGTATTTGCAGCTTTGGTTCCAAGGGAGCGAGAGGGGTGATGTGCAATTTTGTGAGCAGAAGGATTTTATGTCAGCAAAGGGGATCCACACCAGTAGAACATGAGCCGATGAATGATCAAAAGTAATTTTTGTGAGGTATATAAAGCGGGGAACAGTTAGCGTGAATAACGTCCACACGGGGCGTTCGGAGTAGCTACTGCCGAAGTTGGAAGCTTTGGAGGAACAGAGAATGGGATAAGATCAGTATGGCCCGTTGAGTGTGAGTAGGTATCACATGGTATGGTATCCATTATTAGAAAATAGCTTGAAGTTTACTACAGTTAGTGTGGTGACAGTTAGTTGGTAAACGAGACCGGATATGGGTGGATTTATGCTCCGTAGCCTAGCAAAGAACGACTGGCTGGGCGTACCAATATAATTCTATTACAGAACAAAAGGGACAGAACAAAAACTTTAAGTGTGCTTCTGTTTAGTGACTACGGAGTCCACTCAAAGAGATATACCTCATTTCTAATGTACTACTCATAATGTTGCCGAAGATTCTTCGACAGTCCACGGCCGGTTTCGCCCTTCTTGGCGGTCATCAGGTAGGCGCAGTCCCCGAGTTTCCGTCAACCTTATGTTCTACTCGAGGCGGCCTGGTGCAGCCCATTCAGTTTCCTGGAAACATCAGAAACGAGAGATTCGGCTGGGTTTCAGATGAGTCTCTCGCAAAACCAAATTTGTTTACAAATGAGTGTATTTCACCAATTTCGTGCAATTTGGTTTCCAGTAGAACATAAGGTTGACGAAATCTCGAGGACGGCGCTTACCTGATGACCGCCAAGAAAGGCGAAACCGGACGTGGGCTGTCGAAGAATTTTCAGCAATCTCATGAGTAGTGCATTACGAATATACCTGTACCGCGGTATCTCGAATATCGTAGCAACTGGAAAATGAGGCGGCCTGGAGTAGCACATTCAGTTGCCTGGAAACATCACAAACGAGAGATTCAGCTGGCTTCCAGGTGAGTCTCTCGCAAAACCAAATTTGTTTGCAGATGAGTGCATTTCGCCATATATACCTCATGTTTACTGCGCTAAAAGTCAGGCTACTAGGAAGCCTAAGACCAGGGCGAGAGAGTGTATTTCCCGAAACATTTTCATTATCTTTACAGTACGTTGGGAAGACATCCGATGCGGTAACGAGCAAGGTGTATAACCCTAGGCGTAGTTGGTATGGGCAAATACAGGATGAGTTAGACAGGGAGCCGTGGTTGTCTAACTCTGTTAAATTTCCACCAGACGGACTCCGTTGTGCAGATAGTTTGGTGAAGGAGAGCAGACGAATACAATTGGTGGAAATAGAATGCCCGTGATAATAAAAAAACAATTAGTTCAACTGGAAGTGTTTATGTGAGCCGAACGGTGCCATTATTAAGCAGGAACAGTGGAGGTTAGAGTATAGGACACCAGCCTCCAAGGCACTTCTGCCAGTATAGACCAACAAGTGGTGCATGGCCAAAAATACCGTGGGCATCAGCTTAATATGCTGGTAGTTAAGAATTGGAAATTTTCTTATATTTTGTTTATTTGTTTATTTATTTCTGGTCTGTGGCCGCTCCAGGGAGCATTGAAGTTGATGGTGTTTGCAATGTCTGGTTGACGAAGTGGACTCAGTGCAACCACAACTTGGACAAAGGTGGAAACAACTTTGCACACTGATGTAAGCCGTGGGCATCACATAGAAACTTGATGTTATCCCATATATTTTTAACAGGCGAAAGTTCACTCTTTCATATACTGCAGATAAATGAAAAAACCAGGGCAAGTCTAACTCCGCAGCTACAAAAAACAACACTTTTCTTTCATGGATTTCTTGAACGGCGGTTGGCGAAGCATTTAAGCCACTGGAGAAGTGGCGGATATACGAACGCGTCATGGTGCATTGCAACAGGGCGACCCTTCCTGCAGGGCTTACCCGACTACCACACGGGGCTTTCATCCTTCGTGCATGTTACCAGATCTGCCAGATCGCAAGCCACTAAGCACTCATACTTGCAGTTTCAGTATTCGCAAAAACTCCAGCTACCAGCTACCAATCGATGGTATCCAGTCCAGTAAAATATCAATCAGTTTGAACACACAAACACCAAAGAGCCGCTCGAAAATGCACGACGCAAGAGGCCAATTGAGACGCCAGCTGCCGCTGGGGCAATTGGAAGTGAATGCAGATGTTCAGGAGGTGTGCATTATGGCTCAAATGCAACGAAGCGTTGATGTGAATTACCTCAACAAGCAGTGGGGTCGAGAAGCCACACAAGACTTGCATTCATTGCGCTCCCTCCAATAGGCCATTATTAAGCGCTCCAGGAATGAAAAACTCTTACTTCGGCTTGGACTGTCTCAACTACAGCAAGACAAACCAATCACCAGTAGTTTAAAAGGGCTGACAAAATAACCCAAGGCAGAGACCTAGCTAGAAGCACCGAATCACTAGTTTTCTGCGGAGAATGCCAGGAGAGTAACACAGCACAATCAGAGCAAGCGAGCTTTCAACAGGCAACCGTCGCCTGAAGCAGATCAAGGAAATATCAGGGTAAAATATCTGTACTAACTGTAACGTTGATTAATCCAGAGGTGCAATGAATCCGATTCATAGAAGAGATCGCGGGGTACCTGAGTATAAGCTAGGGTGACAGCAGCTCCTCAAGTATGGAGTTATTCCATGGACCGAAATTCTGCTATTTCGAAGCTGTTCATGCAAACTGTTCCACATTCGAGCGTAGTAAACAAAGATGAAGCAGTGTCGTAGGTTAGTGCGAGCTGACAGTGCACAATAACAGATTTTTGGGGTTGCCAATTTTATAACGAGGACGTGAAATTACGTTTAACCTAGCCTCTGCAATATAGGCAATCTGTTGCAAAAGTCATTGTAATCGAGTTAAGACAGCCTAAACCGTCTAACCCATAGACCTTAGATCATTCGCAGGGAGCAGCAGTAGAGGGCTAGTGTATCGGACAATTTTTCGGCGAATAAGCGCTGCTCATTTTCAAATGCCACTCCGCAGCTTTAAGTCTAAAGGGTATATATTTCAGGACACGATTCCATGATTGTTCGCACACTTTGCTTAAAAGTTGTGACTTTTGTGCCTGGGAGATGAAAGAGCGCAATTTTAGGAAGTAGATCTTGCGTGCTCTAGTGACCGGGAACTTGAATTGGTGAAAGAACCAAAAGACACAAAAGTGTTTGAGGCCAATGTCTGAGATTTCAGTGGAACAAGTGACAGATTTATCAATGATTGTGAACGCGTCAGCTGGGATGGAGCAGCAGCAGGACGTTACATGGGACATAACACAAGAGCGGACTAGGTCAGAGGCATTTGAAAGACGTGTGAGAGAGCCAAGATATCTTTGGATCCGGTGAAAAGTGCGAGTTTTAGCAGAGAAAGGAAACGTGAAGGCGACTTTTATATTGTCTGCAAAAAGGATGCGCTTAACGTGGGACAGCGCCAATGACGTCGCTGCAATATAGAAGGAAAAGGATTTGGCCTAGCACGCTCCATTGAATGACTCCATTGGTGGTTGTTCGTGGGGTAGATTGTTTGTCGCCAATTTGTGTTATTCGTGTCTTACCACGTAGGTGGGCGACGATCAATTCTTATCGAGGGATCCGCCTTCCACAATCCTTCAAGGCTGTTATTGGAGTTGGACTTCCAAACATCACAGTCAGTGACGTATGCTCGTTTACCCTTCTGGCCTTTCTGCATACCTACGACACTTTTATGCGTGGTATATGGTGTTGAGTGTACATTCTTGCCATTGACTTTCACACGATTCTCGGTGTGACGGACAATTGGTGCCCGATGTGCGAGTCATGACTGTGATAACGTTTACCACGCCTTCAAGAGCACTCAGCATATTTTGTTCTTTCTTTGGTCGTCGGTCTTAGCACGCATGTTTCCATACCAAACATTCTTACATATTTTGGGATTCATCTTGTCTGACTGGGACTGTTATTGGCTAGACTTCGAGTGGGACGCTTCTATCTTTTTAACTACTATTCTTCTTTGACCCTTCCACATATATCGCTTGTGTTTACTTTTATGTTTGTGACAATGCTCCTAAAAAATAAACGACAGTAGCAACAAGGACTGAGTGATAACAGAGTAACTAAGCTTCCGTAGTAATGATGCATGAGGGCCCCGGTCAAAGGATTCTTGTTTATACAGGTACACTCTCACAGTGGAGTGCTCGGCATCAGAGGCAGTGGTGATGGTCTCAGATTTGCTAAGCTGGAAGCCACTGAAGGAATTCTGATACTGGACACCGTACTGTGGGTCATCTTTGGCATTTTAGCTAGGAGGAACCTGGTTGACGGACTCTGACCAGGCGCTCAATGCTCCTCGTCAAATGTGAAGTATGGTCGATACGGCTATCGTTGGAAGACGTTTGTCTTGATCCGGATTTGCGGTGTGGATGGACTAAAGATAGTATTCACTGGGATTATGAATCCAGAGTTGATTGCTCCGGTGAAAGATCAAGGACAGTGAGGTTGAACACTTGACCGACATTCCTAAGAACATGGGATGGGATGTCATAACCACCATATATGTTTACATGTATAAACACGTTCATAAATATGTACGTTCAAAAATACATATATACTTGCATGAATAAACATATGCACACATGGCCCGGCGTACAAACTCCACGGTTTCACGCGATGAATCGTGAGGATTAGTACGAAAATTATGGAAATGCTCCGCAGTGTTCATGCGTTAGTGGGTAATATTAAATAAACTTCCAGGAACGTTCAAGAGGTCGCATTGGAATGTGCACTTTTCAAAATCTGTGTCGAGATGAGATGTTTAATTTCGTATGTAACGGTTCGAAACTGCTTAGTTAGTGTTTTCTAGTAAAAGAGTTCGCAGAAGGGACGTTAGACTTTTCATTGGTCACCGCGACCAAGGTAAGGATGGAGTTCCCGAGACCATGATACTTTGAAGACGGGATATTCGGATATTTCTGGAAGACTCCGAGGACATAACTTTGGGCGAGGGCAGCCCTTGATGCAACTAAAAAGACTCTGAGAAGACTTATTGGGATACCGCAAAAAACGTTTGCGCAGCAGAGCTTGACACGCCGGCCCACCGCCAGGAGGCCATGAGGCGGGACGATTCACCAGCGGTTGAAGTATGGACCGAGGTTGACCGACTAACTTAACAGCTTGCAGGCTGAAGACAGAATCGCGTAGAGACGTTCAAACGAGATGACGCAGCAACTACGGTATGCCCGGCCACTGGAGGAATCGGTGTCGTCATGCCCGGCCACCTGTCACGGATTCACGGATTCACGGATTGGTACACAGGATCGAGGCTTTTGCCCAAGTTTCCCGGGTCGATTATGTTCTTGTCGTTCTGCGGTTGTCGTTCACCTGAAAGGCACAAGCGAAAAAAGGGTGTAGCACTGCTC
>SJOL01007034.1:46859-114966 GCA_004794785.1 Opisthorchis felineus
AATGGTGTGTTAGAGTGAAAAAATTCAACAAATGACACGTGTGAACTCTGTAGCAGATTGAACAGTGAAAGAATTCTTTCACAAATTCGCACGAGGAAAAAACGAAACCAGTTTCGAACGTACCGCGCTTCAAGGCTTCAAGGTCAATAATAACGGTTTGGCTTACCATTCCTTTTTAAAGCTAACTGAACAAACTGACCGGAAATCGGATTGAAGCAGTCTCTACGATTGCGGAGACGTTCGATTCGTTCCAACAATCGTGATATTTCACAGGGTTCTACCTGCTTTCTGGATATTGGCAACTAGCTATCAGGTCAGGGGGTCGGCAGAAAATTGTTTTGGCGGTTGGTGATACCCAATATCAATCTTGACGGATACCTTTTGACTTGTCGGTAACTCCGCTCACTTTCCGGCCTTTGATGCTTCGCTATACGAAGGAACTACGGAATGTCGTGGAAGGGGACGATTTTGTCGTCCATAGCCATTCGGATCAAGAAAACGCATTTTACTTGAAAGCTATATGGACACGTGATGAGAATGCGGGCAAAGGCACATTACTCCCGGAGTTCGTTGACACTCTTCTGAAGGGGAATGTGTCAAAGGAACTGACAGAGGCACTAACAAATCTCCAGTACCGTACAGCCCCTAATTCAAGGCCTTCCTGACGGCAGTTTCTCGGACGAGCAGTAAACTACAGCCGGTTTGCCATAGTCATCTCAACATGACTGTGGTGTGCTGAACGACCTACTGCGTTGAATGAGAATTTCGAATATATAACGGAAGCGCATGATGCCTTCAAACGTGCTCAAATGCGATGTTGGATCAGCAGCTGCGCAAACTGCCCAGGGTGGGAGAAATGATTATGCTCGCGACGGAATCTGGTGCTCATGGCATTGGTGAATTACTAGAGCACAGGGAAGTTCTCATCAAATGTCAGTCGCATTCTGTCCAACGCGGAGAAGAAGCACCTAACCATCGAGAAGTTATATATAGTGATTGGACAAGCTTGCGATGAATGGAGGCCCTACTTGCTGGGCCAAAGACTTCACATCTTGATCAATGAAAACATTTGAGTGGACAGCCAGACATCCTCCAGGAAGGCCAGCGCGCCGAGCATTCCGACTACAAGATTAGCACTTCACCATCCGCCCCATGCTACGTAGACTGAACCACCGGGCCGTTTTTCCGTCAAGTTCAGAGGCTGGAGATGATTCCCAAAGATCATGATATGCGCCAATAACCTCGTCATCGAACTAGATCTCGGAAGGTTGGTGTGACTGAAGCGGCAAGATCTCATTCTGAGGAAGGTTTTGGCCGAACTGTTAGGTGGAAGGGTTATGAAGAACGTGATGTCGGAGGGAGAACTTGGGACGTTCCAGGAGCAATCTGGTGGTGCGAGCTTGGTTGAAGCTGGTATAATGTCCGGGAATGCCAACGACCAGAAAGTCTTACTGCGCTTGATACCTTGCGTTCTGAGACCGAAGTTGATCGTCGAATGCTACAAGGTGGCATACACAGGATGAACCAAGACGTGCGATTCACATCGGCAGAGAGCCTGCTAACGAGGAATGAGAAGTTAGTCAATGGATTATATCGTGCCCGTAGGAGCTACCAACGGATGAACTGGGTATGACAGAGGCAACTCATACCGTGGTACCTATCTTCGTCTCAAAAATCGGAGAGTTATTGTCCATTGAACGTGATGGGACCTATTTTGTTGACAGCTAGTCAAAATCATTACGTCCTGATAATGATATACCACCTTTTCGTCGCGGGCCGAATCGGTGGCCGTATCAACTCAACAGCATACGAATATCAGTGGGGTGGTCGTTTGTCACATCACGGCCTAACACGGGGTCCCAGTAATGGCCTCAAATGAATGTGATGAGTTCACGCGTTGCTTGCAGCAGCTGGGAATCGAGCGGCTAAGGGAGAGACGCTCCACTCTCATGCAGCCAACTCAACCGAACAGTCGGGATGTCGCTGGCGGCCAAATGGTTTAACTGGGAAATGAACATGCTGATTGTGTTGTTAGCACGTCAAGCGTTGATCCAGACAACAACAGATAAATCCAATTCATGCTGAAGTACTGTTGACTTCTACGGCTTCCGGTTGACCAGGATCTTGGATTGTGGTGGACAACATGCCTGGTTCCGGAAGAGCTAGGAGTAGAAAAGATGAAAGCTCGAGAAACTTGACCCGGAAATGACATGCGGCAAAGCAAGGCCATTAGCCATAGGCACGAAGGACAAATGAAAAGATCATCAGAATTCTGGAAGCAGTGGGCGGGGGTTGAGGAAGTTTGGCGGTTAGTTGCAGGGCCCATTTGTCCTTACCGACGGTCAAAGGAACGCTTAAACAAATTAGGACGGTCGAGGATCGGAAACAGTAAATGGTGCCCAGCTTCTAAGGCGGAATGAACCATCGAAAGAGGTACCGAATAAAACAGCTGCTGAGGCTAGCCTAACTGATGGAAGAATCGGTTTGAACGCACGCTTTGAGGGGAAAAGTGTGTACCGATGTATGTTACTGATGAAGCGAGTAGTCTAGGACCCGGTTTTCGCGCTCTAGCCCAGTATGTAATGAAAGGTGAAGATTAATGCGGAAACTATGGAAACGCTTTGTAGTTTAGTTCATTATTGGTTGATATTCAATGAACGTCCAGAAACGTTCAAGAAAACGCTTGCAAATTTTCATCTTTTGACAAGTCTGTGCAGATGAGATGTTTTCTTCATGTCTAACGGCTTGTAGCTGCATAAGTAAACACCCCCGCAGCAGGGGCGTATCCTCTTTCAAAAACACCGAATAAAATATGAAGAATATGTTCGCCAGCCGAAGACAGAATGCACCAAACGTTCACGCCACACGGTTGGTAGAAAATAAGTGCGACAGTATTTTCGATTGCGTTAACTAAATGCATTGACCTGGTGGCTTTTTTCATACCAGGGTAAAAGGGAACAAATTGAACTTTCTCTCATGATACGTAAAATGTCCTAAGGTTACTTGAGAAATTGACCACTCGTGTTGTTTCAAGGACTACTCAAACCCCCCGTTTTATTTCAGAGCTGAGAGACGGACGTATTAAGGCAGAAGCGGCCGTGCTTCCCTCTACCGTGAAGCTGTTTTGCATGTTCGTTCGAGATAATATGCCAGCTCCAGTGTTACATGGCCACTGGTTTCACCAGACAGGAGGAGACAAGGCGGGCTTTTCATAATCTGGTGAAATTAGTTTGCATATTTATGCTTCAAATGTTTGACTTACCAAATAGATAGAACGCGTTGGAAATGGAAGGTTAACAAACGCGTTTTTTTTTATGAAGCATTCAAAACCACACTTACTAACTTACGTAATTCCCCACCCGAAGTTACTTAGGTGAATTCGACGAATCCACCACTAAACTTGCTCTAACATACCATTGAACGTTTTTCTGCACATAGACGCGGCACTAAAGTTAGGACCTCACAAACAATCGGAATTCTGGTGAACCGAAATATAGGCTCTTATTCTCGGTATTCTACGTGAACCTGTTGCCCAAAGTAACAAGTTTACTTCGCTTCCGGGCTATATTTTTGGAATTTCACTTTAATATATTCAAACCTAGATATAACATATTATTCAACAACTTGCTGAGTGAAGGAATGCCCCCTTGATAGTAATTTATACAAAATGGCCTAAAACCTAAATGGTGGAATACATTTCCTAAACATTTGATCGATTGGAGGGCAGGCCATGCAGCGGTTCGGTGAAGTGAAGCGTACTTTGGAATGCCAATAAATTTGGCATTTTAATATTACGATATATGCTCCATAATCTATCCTGCATAAGCGTATGGAATCGGGCTCGGATACATTGCGTTTCCAATTACTTGTTCCCTAAATTTAGACATGCTTCGCGGAGGTGGTCCCATGCTTGCATTTTTAAGGCATAACTTAATTTTGCGAAGGCAGGTTGATTTACTGAAAGTCGTTCATACTATTTTGCTTAGTTATTGGATCATTACGTCTTTTTAGTGTATTAAACGCAACCTCTAATGCGCACCTCTCGAGGACAATGGGTGGCCCAAGTGCACTTTAGAATATCATTCATCATATCCACGTGCCCTGGTGACGACCTCTGCTGATGAAGTGTTTTACTGAGGCGACCAGTAGTGGTTATGAATTGACACAACATCGTAGATTATTAGCTCTTAAAAGTGAAACACTGTGGTAGTCAAATTCAGTTCGGCTAATTTCAGATATCAGTGTGAGCAGCAAGTGATCGTAACTGAGAGTTATACTGTCACCGGCCCACCCTGCAGCACCATCAATCGCACCACGTATTCTGTAGCTTCCAGCGAGGTGGGGTTCCAAGCTTAACAAGTGCCTCGATATAGTGAATTCCAGTCCCGAAAATGCCAAGCTGAATCAATAAATGTCCTGAGATGTACGCTATTGTACCTGTATGACCAACTATCTTACATTTTCCACCTCAATAGTAATAAATAATATTAAAAAAACTTCACAACAACCAATTGGTAAGCAGATGAATCCACGAACTCCTTAAAATTTTATAGGGCTGTTTATGCTCGAGAACCATGTTGACAGCATAAATGACGTCATAAACTACCCTGTGGTCAAATGAGAATACCCAGTTAGTAGATTTGTTTATGTTGTCAGATATGCGAGTAAGAACGAGGGTTTTGTCTCTTTTAACAGATGGTGCACTCGCCTGTCTCCAGAACGGCGGCTGTTGAATAGTACATGAACATTTTTTTCAGTTAATGAGACATAAGTGGGGATAGAATGCAGAAACACATCAGTGCAACAGTCGCGGACATTTGGAGCTTTCACAGTGGACAACGTGTGAGTAGTGAAGGGAGGCATTCTTGTTACAAATGACTGATGAACGGGTTCTTCAACAGGAGGGTGCTGCAATTGAATGGGTTAAGAAATGTTGTAAGCTACGTGGTTCCAATTCAAAAAAATTCCACGAACATATTCGCCATTTTCCTCACCAACCGTCCTGTGTTCGCTGCGCGGCAACTAAGATAATGCGTTCACTTGCCCCCTCACTGGACAGCTTAACTTCACGTCAGATTTAGCCTCAAAACACCACCAAAATCAATGAATGCAAAGGTGCATGTTGATACACGTTACAATACGGGCTTTTCTGATAGGTATGCTTGGTTTTTGCAGTATACCGTTTTTTGCACATTCGCATGCCACGCGAATAAAATATATGCATAGCATTTTGTGAGACTCCGCCACGTCTTTACTGGAAAGCAGGGAACATTTCCAATGGGCGCTTATAAATATTGTCCATGATGTTGCACTCATCACCTGCATCTAAATAAATATGGCGTACGTTTTCTCGTGCTCTTCAGGTCTGTTGGTATAAATGAGGCATCGCAGTCAATGTACTGCATGTTTATTTCATTCTATTCAAACACAGGCTCGAAAGCTATTCAGGCTGCTGTCTTCATCGACTTTCGATGTTTAAATGGGATGAGCCGAACGTACTGGTTTCTACGCAGTATGTTGTTCAACATAAGCGCGCAATACCTCCAAATTATGCCAAACATTTAATCATCCGCAAAAAAACTTGGCGATCCGATTTATCTCCAAGAATAAGAGATGAATCAAAGTCTGCCATGCAGCTCCCTTGACGCGAAAGTTTACGCGGGGCGATACTGTTGGGCGTAGCGAACTTTCGGGGTTCAATGAATACAGAACGTGTTCAATAGCTCATACGGATATCATCAAACGCTCTGTTATCACGGTTGTTGATTGCATCTGATGATCGGTCGCTGTGCGTTCATGCAATGCCCACAAGGCTGTTGTTCTACATGTTATTGTTTCAGGCAAGACATCCACTATATTGGGCCACCGACTAGTTCAACTGCCTAGCAGCAAAAAGTCCTGTTTACTTGAAAAAACTAATGGACTTGATGATTTGGAGATTACCCATTGCACCCGTTTTTTGTCACGTTCTTCAAAGAGAACGGATTATACTTTTAGCGGTCTAAGTTGCAAAAATCATTTTGTTTAAAACAATTATGCCAGATACCGTAAAGCAATGGATTTGCTATGAGCGCAAGGCCGTGGATGATGATCGCTTTGCACTTTTTATATCTAGAGTCATCTGACTGACTACAAAATAAATTGCATACACGTCAGAATGTTGTCAAACCAGTGCTTTGGTCCTATTGAAAGGGTCGACCACCGCATTAGTTGATATTTGTCTGGTTGATGCCCTCCGTCATATGTAGCTGCTATGGCCCCCAGTACCATATTTTATACGACTCCATATCCACAACGTGCTCAGAGGTGTTGAAACAATCATCACCGGGTTAGAGATATATCCACTAGAGTGCCAATACAAGGCGGATTATGGTCTTTGTATACACAAATAATTGAATGGATGATTGCCAATTTGTAAAGATCGTTCAGTTTCACAAATAGTTGATGCGTACACTGATTTTTGGAATATTAGTCAAAGGATTCAAGGCACATAAAATACTGAAATTATGAAACTATAAATACAACCGATTTTTGAATATCTGCCGGCCCTGTATCACTCAGACAATGAGTTTGCCTGATGCCCAGGCGGTCAAAATCTGAAAATGGTGTTCCCAAATGGGTTTGAAGTACAAGCAACGCACCACTCGTATTGTTGCCAAAAATCCTTCGGCAGCCACTTGGAGAAATGGAGAGCGATTGGAGTAGTTCTGCAACGTTGCCACCGTTATGAGTGAGGCACAACTTTTTGACGATTATTTAATAAACCTTTGCTGGGTTTGCAAGGATAAGGTAAAACATGTAGTGGTCTAGGCAAGCGAAATATACTTTTTAAGTATCCGATCATGCGTCGAATGGCATGTTCCCTACGGGTTGAAAAATAAATCTATTAATAATAATAGTATTTTTGTTATTTTTATTATTATCTTAGCCTCATATTGCACCGCCGAATACCAAACGTCACCTTCATTAGGTTGTTGCAAAAGGCCTTAAACACCTTGCGTTTCAAATCAAGGACGTCCGGATCTGGAACACAGTCTACGAGATAGTGGATGTTCACTATCCTCACGTCATGCTTCTCTAACAAATGGAGCTAAATTAAACCGGTGCGTGGCTTAGTTGGTTTTGGTTGAAAACTGGATCCTTTAAGTATTTTCAAGAACTGCGATTATTGTTCCCGAAACTGGAAAATGGACTTGGGAAAGCAAGACCTCATTCAAGTTCGGTGGTAGTTTTTTTTCGAATGAAAAATAAGCGCATACTGATTGCTCAAATTAGTCTTGATAAAACGTGTGCTTTTATCCTGCACGTAAGGTTACCCTATATTCCGACGAAATGAAAATCGTTTTCCTCGACCTTCATGAGGCTGCTTGTTAAAAGTAGATATTTCTACGGGCACACTTTGATTATCAGTTTCGATCTCAGCCAAAACCACTAGTCAAGAGACCCTGGGTTTGTCACTTTCTGTAGATGGAAGGTGAGATGCTGTAGTTTATCCCAGTGATAAGTAGTGTATCCTCTGTGCACAGGTTTCAATGTTGACCGCAAACATTTTTACTAGGTATTACGTCGCAACGAAAGTGGTGAGTCTTTGAATCGGGACTCCTTTCGTCCTCTTGCATACATTGACGTTAGAATGTGCGACACACCGACATTATGCGGTGTTGATTATGTTCGCCAGAAAGCTGAGTACTGTCCACTCGCCGGTGTGAAGGAACTGGAAAACTGTTTTGCTTGTGCTTGCCCGTGTGTCATCTATACTTTGTCAAAATGCATGGTCAATTATCTGTGTACCTTCGGCAAAACGACAACGGGTGTTTATGAAATCAGTGAAGTTACCGTTATAGTGAAACAAACGGCCGTTTTTATCGGCTTCTTACTGGAGGGATGCGATCTGCGTTGTGTATGATTTCTCAAATATGTTCGGGGATGAGCAAGGAATCGCATAGATTTTCGCGCCTTTCTTAACCAGAATCTTAATGAATGCGTTAAAGTAAAAAGCGCGTCACAGCTGATCTTGCACTGAACGTGTTCTTAAATTATAATTCGGGTACTACCTGATGACCGTACTGGACGGCCCTACGCAGCTACCAGGTTATTCTGCACTGACACATCCGGACCGCCTGAAAGTCTGAGGATGCATTTAGGTATGAGCTACGATTCAGGCCTGTCTCACCTTCAAGCAAATCGTTTAAGTTTTAGTCGATCCAGTTGAGGCAACTATTAGCAACTATTTGCTAGCGGAAGCAACTGTTCTGCGTTGGTGCGCACCTTGTGAGCAAAAGATGATGACAAGTTTCATGCAAACTGTAATTCAAAGTGGAATGCAAAGTTCAAAACACCTAAGATAGATTTAATAAATTAGGTTTTGGTACATTCATCGAGTGATGAGTCAATGTGCTCAAGCAATAATGATACGTTTGCTGTTAAATTGCCACCAGAAACAAAATCCAGAAAACCCTGATAATACTTCCGGCTACTACTCAAGGCCATTAATAAAACCGATCCTACGTGAATGGCGCTCAACCTACATTTTGAAGTAGAAGGGAGAAAAAAATGCTGGTAAAATCACCGCTTTTTGTGGATAAACGGTCGATTATCACACGATACCAATAAACACAACAGCGTCGAGGGTATAGCCGAACGTTTCTTCTGATTGATGCAGAAGATCGCCCATGTTTGTTTTATGTAGAACGTACAGTTCACCAGCAGGATGGAAGCAATAAACGCCAAAAAGAAGACTGGATTACTTATTTTCAAGGGTGTTCAATACTGTCTTTGCAGTAAACTGCTATTTTCCTGAGTAGGTTTTCAAAATATTGCAGGATACTTCGTTGCAAAATTCGGCATCAGAAACAAAATGCGATTAAGTTAAAATTGAATACGGTGAATGTGGAGGCACTGACATTGGTCGAATGGAAGATGATCTATCTGCCAAGCTTATCACTTGACTAACAACAGTTACTGCGCGCCTGAAATTATAATGAATAAAACCTATTTCATTAAAAAAGCCACCCCTTTCTTAAAGACAGTCACGCAAATATCGCGCGTGGAAAACGATTGAACAGAAAACCTAGCCAACTAAACCAACACAGGGCATACATTTCTGCAGCGAAACACAGTGGGACAAGCCTTGTTAATCAGCGCTTGCGACTCAGATAATCCGCTCTCCTCGTACTTCCAGAGTTGCACAAAGAACAATCCAACAACGAACAACTGTGAAATCCCGTGGAAAACCAAAAGAGAACCTTTCAAAAGAAATATGGTTAAAGTTGAAATATCTCACCAATGGATTTCGATTAATCAATCAACAATTCAAAGCTATTCTAGGACTAAATGATGAACACGAAAACTGATGAAAATAAAAAAATGATATTGTTTATGTGTGCTCATTAAGCATGGCTTGAGGGTTTAATTTGGGCAGAGTAACTGCGATTGAATTATGGGATAGTCTGAAAATACCAAACGAACTCAGATTTAAGGGAGACAGCCGTCAATTGCTCAGCCCCTACCTGACAACTGAGGGCACTGAAATCAGATAAGACGAGCCTTGGTGAGACCGCCAATCCTCAGTCTTGTCCCGGGGATTTCAATACAAATGCTGGAGCTACCCGTTTTTCAAAACGTAAGGCCAAAGTTTTGGATCAGTCACTTAGAAGACGTCATTGTCTTCATACAAAGGAACGAACTACAACGAGTAACTGATTTATTGAACAACGTCCCCGGCTACATTCCGTTGATAGTGACAATAGTGGACGACGGCAATCTGGCATTCCTGGACGTATTTAACAAAAAGCCGCTGATTGGGCGAATAAAAACCGAGTTCAGCATGAATGCAACTCACACGGGTCTAGCTTTGAACATCTAAGCAACTGCATTCATACCTGTAACTATTACGGCGGGTCGAAAGGAATTCCAGTACAAAGTTTTCCGAAGCCAGAGTGGAAATCTTCTGCATAGTCCCTTTCAAGTCAACGTTTATCCGGGATGTTTTCTTAAGATTTTCTCTGAGAACAAAGTCAAATCCAACAACACGAACGCAAAGCAGACAAAATAAGGGTTCACACCGCAAAACATTTGGAAACTGTGTGCAAGGTTATTAGCAGATCACGACAAAAGGATAGCATGCAGGCAAACGAAAGTGCTTCGAAGCTCACTCCGAAACCCAAACGGAATAGGGAAAAGCAAGGAAAACCGATATCCAATCCAAAATCCGTAGAAAGCACAAGGTTTAAAAACCTGGAGTGAAAATATTAATTTGGCTGAGTGAAAACCAAATTGTTGATAGCCTAGATTACCGGCGTCTACGCTTTCAAACGGCAGGAGCCACGTAGATTCAGAAAGGGAACTGGTTCGTATACTATAGCAAACAAGCACAATGAATGAGTGTAGGTTTGTGATCATGTGGTTGTCAAATGGGAAACTCATCAGCATGCACATTCGGTTTGACATAATCTATCAACCTCACGGGAAGAAAGTACCCAATACGCCAAGCCCAATACCGTACACGAAGATAGACAGGATTATCATTCATCTTCGGACAATGCCTCAGTAAGTACAACTGTCTCAGCAGTCCAATGATTCCTCTATATACAAAGAAATATAGGTGATCCAGAAACCGAACTCTGTTATAAACTCACACAAATCAGCCCCAAACGGGCGGGCTTAATAGAAGGTATGAGCACAACCATAGACAGCCACTTAAACGCTTAGCAAAATAGCCGGCCCAGAGATCTGGACGCTGGTCTATTTCATGTCCGACCTTCGGCACTGTTTGCAATGAACTGCGATTAACCAAGACATTTTCACGTTTTCAAAATCCTTCATTGTTCCTCATTGGACTCGGCTCATTCTCACGGAAATCAGCATGACCAGTTGACGGTTAAAACGCCTTTTTGTGTATTTGTGCATTTCAACCATTGAGAGTTGATATCGAAGCGGAAGTCGGACAGAACTTAGTCAGTTTTATTCAAACAGCTAACTGTGCAACACAGTCTGCACACGGGTGGACTACACTAACATCGGTGTAGCCCGCTGCAACAGCCACCGCGCTACGCAAGATCACTGTAGTGAATTTAGCACCTTATGCATAACGGATGCTTTGGTATCTTTTGTTCGAATCCCGGGATGGCACATTTCTCTGACTAAAATATCCGCAGTACGTGCAATACTAGCTAGCTGGTTGGTTGGTTTACTAACTAGCCAAAATGACGCAATATAGACAAAAGAGAGGCCTGAATATGAACGACTAGCATTAGTTTCAATCAGCCTAGCACCACGTATGAATTCCTCAGGTGTATGATTTAGATTCCTAAAGGTGGAATCTACGCACCAGATAATGTGAGAACGTTTGTGGTTAAGAGATCAGAATAAGAAAACATAGCGAGATTCAGCATGCACATGATTTCGCTACTCAGTTTTGATGTATCCAGAAGTAGGTGGATCCGGTTGGTGTGGTCACATTTCGAAGGCAGATGTGTTATTATTGTGCGGTTCTTTCTGAAGTCTCTGTTTGTATGTTCCCAAGATATTATTGGGGCTCAAAACTCTAAACGGCAGCGGCAGCGGCATTATATTCTTTAGCCAAACAGTTTGGCCATGAATAATTTGACATTACGTGAGCTGTTTGAAATGATCATTTTTAATCAGAACCCTCGGATGTCAATTGCATTTTTTGAGGCTCCAGCCAGACCACAATTGGTAGCTTTTCACCTCACCTTTTTCGCAACAGTTTCAAGAGATAATAACAGGTTTATTCTATGCAGTAAAAGTGAGAAATCAATAGTGGCTCCAAATTCATATTTTACTCCCAAGTTTTGCAAACACAACTTAAATTCTTGTAGGTGTTAATTGACCCAGCTGTTAAACAAAATTTTTTGAGTGATGCATCTACTGAATTCTGCTCCGTTTGTCAGAAAATTATTCTCTGAGAATAACGAACATCCGATCACGTGGCACAACCTGCCTTAGTTCACGAAGTGATGTGGAAGCTGATGTTGCAACAGAAGCCAAAATTTGGCAGCCTTTCAAGGATATCCTACATCACTGGACGCCAAATGACACACGTTCCGCTATCAGATGGTGAACCATTTTATGCAATAACCATCACAAGACCATGCGCAGGCAGCTTTGTAGAAATACTCTAAGGCTGGGCTGTCGAAGATTTTTCTGCAGCCTCATAAGTAGTTTGTTACATCTCGCATGCCCCCACCTTGGGATAACATTTATGGGAAATGAACTCCTTATCGTCAATCAAAACTCACCAGTTGGGTGACACGGTGCAAGATAAAACGCTCGAAAATTCACTTTTTTTCACGTTTCTATCAGTACAATTGTTTGAGATGCCTCAACAATATTTTCACGTTTTTCAAATATCAGTTTACTCATTATTCGATGATGCGACTGAACGATTTCCACATGGAGACCATTATGCTCCCAAACACCTGTGCGCACACATATTACCGCTTTTGTTCACACTGGTAATGAATTGGAAAGACAAACTAAATGTTATCCTGTATGAAGTGAACGAAGCCACATGCACGATTTTCATCTCAAATTGATCATTTACACATTGTTAGCATGTCTACGCTCGCCTGGCCTATTCCTTCGGGATTTTGATAGCAAGCCCGACAAAGCCGACCACACAGTGAATCTCAGTTGCGGCGACAACACCAAATAAGCATCGGCTTGGAAGTTTGGCGCGCCTCGAACGTTTATGATTGCGCCATTTGCTGTGGCAGTGTAGAGATTTTTGGAAATCGGATGACAAATAATCCACTTAGACAAAAAATAACCCGTTCACAGCTTTGAAATTCCTTCAGTTGTGAGGGTGGACTTGGCCACATAGAACGACATTAGGAAATCTAGCTTGAGGACTTTGAAAGTGAACCGCCGACTTATTAGTTTTAGTGTGGAATGGTGGTGTGTAAATCCCCATATATATGGCCTGCTTTCCAATAACGTCTCAGCCTCTAAGGTCAGCGCCGTTTGGCGCACAACTCGGTTGTGTTTCAACTCCATGGAGCGTATAAAATATAGCGTGTGTTATTTCACTAGCACGCTACGAACGCCCAACTCTATGTGAAGTTCACAAACAAATTCGTCCTCCGATTATACTATCCACCTGGTATGTTGCAAACTTCTATGTTATGCTCTCCGTATTCAGACTAGGTGAATTTTTAGAGTAGACCCTCGAACCAGTGCTAAAACACCAATTAATGACACGCAAGTTCAGGAGACCGTAAACGGCAGCGCCCGATTCTTGATGCATTGATTTATTAGGTACTGTCGACACCCTACTGACATACCTTCAAATGTGGACAAATTATTTTCACAACTGGTGGCCAACTGATATCTATTCGCGCAGTATAGTGGGTTCCTCTTGCTTTGGGCCGACCGTTATTCAATCGAAGTTGTGTAAAATATCTACATCCCTGTGTATCTGTGCGTTTCATATATCGGGATAGTCGTGTGAATTTTAGGTTTTGCTAACTTGGCTAAGCATGTGTGTGACGTTTTGTTGTATGTTGACGCTTCCTAGGTAAATACTAATGTTTGATTCAACTGGGGGGTGACATACCTTCAGGCATGATCGTAAAATAGCAGCCTGAATAAAAGCATGACTGGCGGGATACGCG
Source organism: Opisthorchis felineus (assembly GCA_004794785.1). Taxonomy (NCBI): domain Eukaryota; kingdom Metazoa; phylum Platyhelminthes; class Trematoda; order Opisthorchiida; family Opisthorchiidae; genus Opisthorchis; species Opisthorchis felineus. The sequence goes on from SJOL01007034.1 coordinate 60,494, forward strand.
GGTACAGGGGATTGCACAGAAAAGGGACAGTGTCATAAATAGTGAGCATTATCCAATGTAGACTTGGTTACGTGGAGGAAAGCACATTTACTACTGTTTCTGGGAAAATATCGAGCTTAAGCAAGATCGGGTCGTTGGAAAAATTGGTGTTGGCTGGTACAAACGAGACGCGGGAGGGCAAAGCCATGACAACAGAAAAGCAACTTGCGGAAATTGAGGATCTAGAAGAACGGATATGGTAAAGCAGCATAGCTGGCGTAATCCAGCCGGTCAATTTGACCTAAAACCTAAAACCACCGCTGAGGCCTCGTGGCGTCGGACTATTGGGCCTATTGTGTGGGTCGCAAAAGACATAAGTGAGGATGATGATGTTTGGGGAATAGCAATGCGGATAAATGATAGCAGGGCTCTCAGAATCATGGTGCACAGTGAAACTGTAGATATCCACTAATGCCACAGTTCTATTGGAGTCGGGTCTGAAAAATTTCCTTCGGAGAGTAATTTGATGTTAACATACACGACGAAACGCGAATTATTGACCTAGTATGAAGCAAAAACTGAAAGTCCACCGATATGGTTAAATCTGGACGAAAGGTTCACCACATTAGAATGAACGCACCTTTGAGGCGGCTGGAGCCAGGTGAAGAGGTCTTCGTTTTGTGGTTGGAAGGTTACGGTCGAGAGTAGGAAAGGAATAGTTGCGGGTGCGCAATCAAACTGGGTTTTGAAGTGCCGCAGTGTCACTGGCCTGTCATACTTCGGTTTTTGGACCGCCACATAACGGACGATATGTTAGACGTCATTGGGCTGAGATGTGCAAACCTTTGTGCAGCGGGTATATTTCAGGTTTGCCACGGAAATCCGCGGACTAAGAACGAAGCCGATGTAAGATCGCAGGTATTTGCTGCTCGGTAAGGGGTCTCTATGGATGCAGATCACAGACAATGTGGAGTGGGTAACAGCCAAACAGGGAGTCCTAACCAGGTATTGCCGAGGGTCGAAGCGGAGGAAGACGAGAGAAGGAGATGAGGTCAGCAAATCCTGGAGAGTTTGAGGAGAAGCCAGATAGGATAGTGTGCAATAATAGACAGAAAAACTTGAAGTTTGCCACAATTAGAGTGGTGACAACATGTGATCAAAGGAGACAGAATAGAGCTGGATTTCTACTAGTAGCTTAGCGATCAAACGGGGGTTGACTTTGCTAATATAAGATATTATAGTGCAAGAGATCTAGGGCAAGCCGTTATAAACACGCATAGAGGTGGTGTGGTTAGAGAAATTAAACATATAAATACTGATGGTAGTAGACTTCCGAGAGGATGGACTAGTTTATCTGGAAATTATTGAGTGAGTTGGACAGCATCATAATCTATGAGAGCAAGCGAATGCACGAGAACTGGTCACCAGTCCCCGAAGCACTGCTATAAGCTTCAATTGGGAAGTGTTGCATGGCGACAAAAAAGCAGTACAATTGTGTTAGTGATGGAGGGTTAGGAATCACATGCATATATGTATATATATATACATTTCTTATTGTATGTATCCACTCCTTGGAGCAGTAGATAGGTGCGCGTGCTTTGTTTGGTTGACCAAGGGACATTTGGTGTGGTGCAGCCCCAACTACAACGGACGCGGCTAAAGGTTTGCACGTCGTGGTAAGCCGTGAGCATCACAGATTGTTATCAGGCGATCCCATCTGTGTTTTTACTAATTTCTTTTTTAACAGACAAAAGGTCAGTTTTATTCACTGTTTGTAGTCTATAATGTTGCCAGTTGAATGACCCAACAAGGACGAGTCCAGTCCAGCAGCAACGAACTGAAAACAACAGAGCTCTTTTATGGATTTCCTGAATTAAAAGCCATGCTCAGAACCACCGGCGATGGACTAAGCACCCTTGCTACTGGAGGGATGGTGGGTATACGAACGCAACATGGTGCAACCCAACGGAGCGAGAGTCCCTGCAGGACGCACCGACCAACACACGAGGTCTTCACCCCTCGTGCATGCTACCAGATGTGCAGGGTGGCATGCCACCAAGCAGTCATAATTGCGGCTTGCGCAGTAATTAACGCCTCCAGGTACCAGATATTTTATCCGGTCGTGGAAAAGCCAGGCCAGGAAAACAGCTCAATCATTTCAAACTAGCAAACGGCCAAAAGTCGCTGAAAACGACAGGTCGCGGAGGAGGCAACTGGGGCGGCAGCTACAATTGGGGCAATGGGAATGAAATGATGGTATTCAGAGCGTGTCCACCATGGTTAAGCGATGACGGTGTGTGATCTACCAAGCCAAACATACGCGTACCGCAGTGTTATGTGTGCATGTGCACAATGTGTTGTGTTGCGTATAATACGTTCTCAGGTATGAGAAACACTGACGTCTGATTGGTTTATGTTTGTTAGGGCTAGGCAAGACGAAGCACTACTCATTAAACAGAGAGAACTGAGTAGTCCAGGGCAGGGACCCAGCTGGAAGAAGCCGCGCCCGTAATAGAGCACACTCTGATCAAGCAGGCAGTACGGGTTCCTGTTGCTTCAAGCAAGTCAAGGAGGTGAAAAGGTATAATAAGGGAGTTGTTTCAATAGTTTTAAAGTTCTTGTCTTAAGTATTTTGTTCTTTTTCGTCCAATAACTGTGCCTTCGTCAAACTCACGGGTGATTTGAACCGAATTCGTAAAACAGATCAGGAGGTAGTTTTGTATTAAGTACGGCGGCTTCCGCTTCACAGGTGAGGAAGTTATTTACAGACTGCGGAAAGGTATTCTTGGTGTGTAATATTTCGGAACCGACCGGGAAGACTGTTCCAGATGCGAATGTAGTAGACCAGTAAGAAGTAGTGGCGGCGTTTTGTATGCGCTGGAGGGCACACTGAGAGTATGACCTTACGCTCGGCCTACCCTCTGCCATAAAGGGTTTTGGTACAACAGATGAGGCAGATGAGCCCGATTTTGCTTCAACCTTCTGAGTCATAGTGGCTCAATAGAATAGGAATAGGATGGGAGAAAGCACGCTTCATTGCAGTTTTTACATGTAGTCGCAAGGTCACTCTTCTTTATGTTATATATTCTCTTTTACAATTAGCGGTTTGAGGATTTATCTCGGTTTCCGAAAATGAAAAACCTGGTTACTAACAGAGAATTTATTAGTTAATTGATTCCGATATCCCCTGTTAGCTCAGAAATTCCTCAATGTCAATTGCAGACTGCTTTCCACTAAGAAAGCTCACCTTATAGTTAAGTCGTATACCAACCATGCAAGGAAGCCTCATTTTGTTTAGATTTATTCAAATTTACACGCATTTCTCAGGATGAAGTATTAAGAAATGTGGTAAACCTTTAATAGCGATATTCTTCCTGGCTCTCTCAAACCCATACGGGCACAACAGGTTGTTTCACTAAAACACCAAAAAAGGCTTCCCTTGTGTGCTGCAAGGAAATAGCCAAGCTAGTCAAACAAATCGATTCCAGCCTGATCTACTGCTAATTTCTCCAATTTTATTGCAGCCTCAGAAATTAACATGATTTGTTATGTCTCTGATGGATTAATATGAAGAACCTGAGAAGCGTAACCGAATAACCCCTGGATTTTCTAAATTAGACTCTGAATACCTAGTTTGTTGGGGACACTTCTGCTTGACCTATTTATGCGAGCGAAATATCGGTTAATTAATAAATGCCCACGCAATCCATGCATTGGTGCGACATGATTAAAAAACAAGATATTTCGGGAAACTCAGGCGCTTATTTCTAATAATTTTACCTAAACGTATGGCGTTTCTCATGAGCCGAATAATCGACCAATATCCATCGCGTTCTTCCTTTTCCAAGTGTAATAGGAATTGAATATCAACCAGAAAAGAACTTTATCGATCATCCCTCACCACAAGTAGTTCTCTGTTACTGCTCGATTGTTTGCTTCATACTACCCGTGAATAATTTGTTCAGTTCTAAGATACCCTGTATTATTATCAGCATCACTTAGTAAATGTGAAGTACGCGGAAAATACTGCACCTGGGCCATGCATCAAAGAACATTTGGTATGAGTTTACAATTTTCCCGATTTCACGTTCCCATAACCTAATAGTTTTGGGACAACAAAGCCGTTCTCTGTCGTCTGAGAATCGCACTCCACAACACCGCAGTTTGTTGGTTTGAATTGGAGTGAATCATTTCTACTGTTGTGCTAATTCTTGCTGTAACTGGGAACAGCGCACCTGATACAGTAAAAATGTTATTCTGTCTAATCACAATATGCTCCGAAAGAATGCGCATTTCAAGTGACAAAAGTTGTTTCGATCGCGCCATGCCACAGATGCATATTAGTGTACATTTAAAATGAGTTTCCCAAGCTGATAATCCAAAATATTAGTGGATTCCGGCAGGCATCCAGGACACTCAGAAAGTAAATATACTCATGAATCATCCGTAAAAACGCAAACTTTCGAACGCCAGGTTTTTAAAACTTTCACCAATAGCAGTTTACTTGGCAGCATGTGCAACTTCACAAACGCTATTTTAAACTTATCCCGTAAGAGACGCGAACCGATCTACGTGTGGATCACAAGCTACCAACAAAATTCTGTCGCAACGTACACCTACAGCATGCCAGCAAGATCATATCATGATTTGTTTGGCTATTTAAAGAACCCATCTGGTTGGCTGTAGTCAACCGATTATGAAAAAATCAGTGTTTGTGGGTATTTTAGCATATGTTTACTATGTAATTCAGTTTTACCGCTGAATGCGAGCTACCTTGCTGAATTTCCTTACTCCTGAACAGAGATTGCTGACATTCACCTGAAAACTGGAGCTACCTAGAAGCATTTAATATATCGTTTTTCAGCTTTGCACCAAACTATGTTCGCCGAAATTTCCAACGAATCATTTCAATTAGACTGAAAACAACTATGCAATATTATATAAGGCTGGTTGAACCAGAAAACAAGCAAGTACACATGAATGCTTTGAACATCCGTTGGATTAACGCCTAATGCGTGAGCTTCCTCTTGAGAGCATTGTGAGATTCAAGTACTTTGAAAGACAATAATCTCCCTAGTTTATTGTTTCCAATATACCCTGTGTAATAATTGCATTGATGTTATTTTCAAACAAAACGTTACACACTTAAGATAATAAACTACGCGTCTAGAGGCACGCAACCTCGCAAGGCACACTATTCCGGCGTTCGTTTTTTTCAGCCACATTTCAGAGGACATTATTAATTTTGCGCACTAGAGGCCCTAGTAAAAAACATTTGATGCTTCTATAAGCGTGAGGTAGTCATTTTCCACATAGCTCCCAAAGTCTGATTGGATATCCAAGCGTGTTACTTTAGACCCTCAGCTAAACCGCGCACATGGTTTGCGTGAGCATGGTATGAGCTAAACGCACCGTAATAGACTGCTTCGTTATTTGCTGCGCTAAAGTGTAATGCTGAAGGGTCGCTATTTGCTCCAGTATTTTTTTTCAAAATGACAATTTCATTTATGCTTGACCAGACTATGTTTGTGCCGGTTTGTTCCTGTAAAGAAAATTAATTGCGGGAAGCCTTGAGAAAGTTTGCCTACTGCAACTGATACGTTGAATTAAAACGCTTTATTCCACCGTACAAAATTAATAGGTGGTTTGGAAAATAAATTTCAGCATCGAAGCGAGCGATGTAAATTATCCCTGCGGAAAACACGTATGTGATTTTATGATTTTATCCCGCGTTTATTATAAACGGAACGATATGGGTGTGCAACAATCGTGAATGCATTATTATTGTATTTACGAAAGCTGATTACCTTAGGTGAACCCATCGCGCAGACCGATATCATATGAGCTACACGGTTTTTTAGGGGCCATCGGGCGCCACAGCACTAGTCCATTAATTTAGCCGCCCTAGGTGGTAGAGGAAATAATTTTTAAATATTAATATCTTGAAAGCAGCCTCTGTCACAGCCACAAGACTAGAGTCAACCCAGCGGATGTCCCACAAATGCACTCAACATGACTAAATACTCCAGAATGGCCTTCTTAGAAAACAACAATACACGTGGTTCACAAAAACCGTCTTTCCCCAAATGTTTTTTTAAGTGAAGACTGCCCTAAATACACGCCGACGCATCAGTTGCCTCACTAGTGCCAGTAGGTCGAAGGAGGTCGCGGTGCGTCGAAGAGTTTGCCGCGACCTTGCATGTCGTCCACTCCGGAAACCACGACATTTTCAGCGCACTTGGCTCAAGGCAGTATGAATGCGTTAATCAGCAAAACTGCAGTATGCTGGTTGAAGATCTGCTGGCGAATCTTTCCTGTGGTGCCAGTTTGAGGCGTTTATTTTTCTTACCACAGCACGCGCCGAATTGGTACATACGCCAGTTCAAGAGAGGTGGCTGTGTTCGTGTTCTGTCACAAATGTACATTTGTGCACATTGAGCTGGATTATTTCAGGCTAGTAATCCAAAATCTTGATCGACTCCGGTACGCGTTGAGTGAAGTCGGAACGCAGATGCACGCAGCTGTCTTTTATCTGTAAAACTGTAGTGTTTGAGACGCGAGGGTTTTCAAACGTTCACTACTCGCAATTTATTTGCCACCAGGCATGACCTAAAAATATGTTACGGGTGTTATTTTGCATGCTATCTTGCAAAATGCCAACAGATCTACACGTGAATCGGAAAGTCCCAGCAAAATGTTGTCGCATAGCACACCTTATTATGATGATTTCGCGGCCAGGTAGGGAATCTTTCTGGTGAGAGGCAGTCAGCTGGCGAGACGAAACACATTGTTTCTTAATAATTGAGCATAATTTTACTCTGAAATTCCCTTTTGCCACTTAGTGCAGAGTAGAGATACTTTGCAAATCTTTTTTGCCGATTTAGAGACGTTTCTGACCGCCTGAGAACTAGTGCTGCCAAATATTATTTCAGAGCGAAACATAAAATATAGTTTGTCAGCTTCACTTCAGCCTCCGGGACGAGATCTGTTTGCATATATTTGTGACGAATTTTCTCAACGACGTTGAAAATAATTGAGAGGTGCAATAGAGACCGGTTCTATAGAGTATTGCAAATGATTTGCTCCCAATCTGAATTTATAAGCTTTTCGACGGAGCAGATTCGACATTCGTGGAATTTCCCTCAGGTAATTAGAAATGCCTTTAAGTGTTGAACAGCTCATCATATTGAGATGAGCACGTCGGATTGCAACGTAAACTCTGGTAGTTATCACAGGTCTGGGACGTGTTGGATTAGGAATTCGCTTGCATGTCTAGTATCTCTATGGAGAGCGTTCTTAACGGTTTTTTGAGCCACTTCAGATTAGTTTATCAAGAGCCGGATTGCAAGAGTTCGCAAGTGGTAAAGGCTGCAGCTCCTAAAAACACAGTAGAAGACGGAAAACCGAAGAACGCTCAAAGCAAACTGTAAATAGTTTGACTGTCAAAAATGTGTGACCATCAAAGTAGACGCAGTTATCGTAGTGTGCGTTTGACTCTGCAAAATTGATGAAAGCACATAAGACTAAGCAAAATTAATTTTTTCATTGTTTATATACATTTTTATTGCCGTAATTGTGTGGTTTTGTTTAGTTTCCTTTGCGTTCAGTCAACGAGTGACATCCCGTAGCATGTCGTTGAAACAATCCTACCGCTGTTGTCGTCGAAGATTATTTGGAATGAATGTGGGAATGACCCGCGATGCTCTTATCAGAGGTTCTGTAAAAAATACAGTGCAGCAAGTGGTATCTCCATCGGTGGCATTCCGTAGGAAAAAGAAAGTCGATGTAAATATAAAGCGTGAGTAATTCGCATGTGAGCATCGGACAACCGTTAGGTTAGCGCCCAATGTGTGAACAGTTTTTTATTCATTTTCGTTCCTCCTGAATGCCTAAAAATTTCCCCGTTATAGCATTCGATTTCTAAGTTGTCTTGAAAGGCAATAAAACTCGTTGGGTTATTGTACTTTAGTACACGCATATCTGAGATTTCCATGGATAATAATATCATGAAGAGCGTGTCAGACGTATAAATTAAGCTTCTATGCGTGGTCCAAGTACTATTGGCGGTAACAATTCTTTTGAACCGGACCATACATTCATCCAGTCGGTTACGGCTACTCTCGCGGAGGTACTCATTAATTCTGCCGATTGTTGACCCTGCCAAAACAAACTATCGAACCACCCATAAATGCGGATTCAGCTTTGGTTATCCGTCTTATAAATATCGGGCAATGTGGGAGTTCTCCACTTAGCTGTCACGTTTGACGAAAAATTCAAGCAGGTTGCCCAACAAGCTCTGCTTAACCGCGTAGATGGTTTGCACCAGAACATCGTTGAGAAACACGCATTTAAATAACCTTGATTTTCGGATAAACAGTAGAGTATTAGAGGATTTGCGGGTGGGCAGGGTAGCTATTTGGTCGGGTAAAGATAGCGGATGGGTCACCATTTATCGTTTCTGCATCATTCAGCAGAAAACACATACTAGTTTCCCTCTACGGCAGAATGAGAAGGCAGCAACCTTGCGGATTTTAGTCACTCGTCCAGAAACAATACTGGCAATGCACTACCACAAATTATTCCATGGCAAAACAATTGTAAGTTATTGTTTGCTAAAGCCGTACTAAGTTTAAATGACGCGCTCATTTATCTGATATTTCCAACGGATTTTCTCAGTGCGTTGAAAATGAATGACGTAATTTTGAGGAACTGGTTTAATATGAACCCTGCAAATCGCGTTCCCATTCTAAATATATAAGTTGTTTGACGTAGCAGATTAGGCACTCACGAAAATTAGCGCAGGTATTTAGAACTAACTTAAAGGTCTGACAATCTCTTCATATAGCGGCAGGCACGCCAGATTGCGACCTATGCGTTTGAGTTCCTCACACGGCAGAAGCATGTCGAAATAGTGATGGGTTCGCATGCCTGCTATCTTCACGGAAGCTGTTTGTTTGGGCAATCTCAAGTGTATTTACCATGTATTTATTATAGTTCACAATATACTCTAGCAGTTATGCTGAAGAAACAAAACTCCTCATAATTGTTTTTTTGTAATGTTCTTTTGGATCTGTGTTTTCGCAACGGCGTGGTTGTGCATCCTTTTCTTGACGTTCGAAAATTGAGGACATTTTGCTGCGTGCTTAGTTTGCCACATTGATTTCACACAATATTCAGTAAGGCCATAATGATTTTCAGACTTTCAATAGTCATGATTATTTTAAACTAAATACCGCAATGTGTTCCAGAAATTAGAGAGCACAAATTTTCATTGATCAACAAATTTTGCCACCCAAATACGGTTGTTTCGTCGCATGTTGATTTGCTCGCTGAGATTAGCAATTCTCTTGAAGGCTTTGCAAAACCAATTTCCGGTTGCCTTGATTATTTATGTCGTTTAAGAAATAATAAGATGGTGAACAAGCTTATTTGAGAAGCCTGAAGGTATAAATAAAGTAAGTGGAGGCAAGCACAAATTCGCTATCAATCTCTGTGGTCTCCATTGGCATTTCTGCCTGAGTATCGATTTTTGGAACATGTAACCTAGCCAACACTGGTACCTACCCCAGTGGATAGTTCTCAACCAACTATGTATATTCGTCACCCGATGTCTGCCTACACGCACAAGTCTTCACCACGTGCCTGGATAAGAGTGATGGACACAATCTGTTCTACGCAAAATAATTTGAAGTCACCGAAAACCGTATTAACTGTTCCTAGAACCAGTCCTTACAGTGCATGAGAGATTAACGAAGTTTGTAACTGTACCCTCATGCTAAAAATAGCAGTGCAGATTTGCTTATCCTAAATCAAGCCGTACATATGAAGCTTTTGAATAACTGACTGCTGAACAACCACTTGCTCACTATATGAAGCGATTCATGTTAAAATGCTTGCAGGTAAAATAGATAAAATTAAAATACATATAAAGAAATTCTTATATCCTTTTTTACCAATTTTGTCTAGCCAAAAATTCTCTCACAATGGGAAGCAAAAACAAACCACTGGCTGGAAGCAACAGCTTTCAATTATTTATACAGTTTTCATAGTTTTGTAGACAAATAATGCTGGTGAATAACTTAAACATTAAGTGACTTGGCGGCGATGTTTTGCGTAAATGTTTTGCAGGGAAGGTTTGTGAAAAAACAATGCCACGCAACTGATAATGTAAGTGAGCTTACGTTCCATTTTGCGGTGTGCGTGATGTAGAGTTGGGCATTGTGGTCGGAATACGAATTCGGCAGATTTTCCTTTTCGTGACACTGGTGCCCAGGAGAGACCGTGTTGACAAAATTTGGTGGCTATGATATTCCTAATGTGTAGTGGGGAAACACTGGTTAGCGGCACGCCTCCCGCTTTTAAGAAACTAGGTAAAATTTTGTATCTGAAAGTTGACAAAAATTTTAGCTCTCCAGTTATTCTTCACATTTCGAGCACATCCAAATGGCAGCTCTTCATTGCTTGGCAACACCAACGATAGCTGGTTGTGCATTTTAAGCACTAATTGAGGTCGAAAATGAAATAATTGATCAAAATTCTTGGATTAAGTTGGGATAACGTGGGTGTCGAACACCCCTGGAAGTTGCTAATATTGGAGATGCTAATTGAAACGACAATTCTGATGGAAGGTAGCCTTTCAAGTTTTGTTTTGGGAAAAGAGAGGCTGGTATGCCTCGCAGGGATGATTTCAGGAAAAACGACTGGGTGAGCATGTGAAATGTTAACTGAGCGGACCAGTAAATGTGAATTATAAGGAATTTGCGTGAGCTTTCTGGGGGTCGGTTGGTATCGCTGTGCGTTGTCTACCATTTAAATTTAAAAGAGGGGCAACGGTTAATTAGCCGGGTGCACAATGAGAAACTTTTGGGGTGGCTTCAACCTCTGGCTTTTGAAATAAGTAGGTGGAGTTTTTGGAGGAATTAGTAAAGGTTGAGCCGGTTGTTGCCGAAAGTTCCGGGTAGCCGATAGGTTGACATAACACTTAAGTATTTTCTATTAGAACCATGTGTGAGCAGCGAAAAATGTGATATAACAACGCCAAGTAATTGGGATGGTCCAAAAATCTTTCTAGACTGGTGTGTTGACTAGTTAATTAAACATTTTATCAAACAACGACCCCTCAGCGGCGGATAAGTTTATCCGAACTAGCATGTGTTATTTGTTTGTGGAGATTTCATCCCGTAAGTGAAGCAAATCTATGCAGAAAAGCCGAGAAACACTGTACAGCTGTTTCATCCTTATTTAGAATCATCAGCAGTGCGCATCTCACGAAACTCCGGGGAGTCGCAAACCCGCGACCTCCTGGCTAGTAGCTTGAACACTTAACCGTTTGGCCACGAACGGCTCCTCGAGCAACGATTTCTCAGATAGAAGTTTCACTCATCGGGTGAAATTTATTCGTCCACTGAGCTAATTATAGGTTGTTCGTAGTGTGAGAGGATTTGGGTATTTTTGTGTGGACGTATGACCGCCTGATGTGGATCCCGTGATTGAAGGATGAGCGGCGCTATATCCTAAGGGCGAGTTAATCACACTGCTGATAAGCCATTTGTAGCCGAAAGGTTAAGTTTTCAAACTACTAGCCAGGAGGTCTCGGGTTTTCGACTCGCCGGAGCTTCGTGAGATGCGCGCTGCTGATGATTCCAAATAAGGCTGAAACAGCTGTACAGTTCTCGGCTTTTCAGCATAGATTTGCTTCACTCACAGAACGAAATCTCCGCACACATAAAAACCCAAATCTCCTCATTCTGCCAACATTGGTATATATGCTACTTGAAAGGACAAGCTGCGTCGCCAGGCACACCACATTTTAACGCTAGCTTACTGTATTTTGTCTTGCGCAACGCAAAATATTTCGAATTTGTTTCTATAGCCATCTTTCGGCCACTGCGGAGTTCGAAACTTGCAAGACAACATTTAACATACCTGAAAACTGAACCATGTTGTTGCTTTGAACTAGAAAAGCTAGCTTAGAAACAGCAAATGCTTCAGATTCCGCTGGTGTTGATAGGGGAAATTAAAGTTGATACATACACCCTAATGGAATTGTCTTCATAACAACGGTCAACGTTGTGGATTGTGCGAACTACTGAGGCGCACGTGTATCAGGAGCAGCATGTTTTACTAACACATGTCAGTGTTTAAATGCTTGAGCGCGGTAATCCCTGAATATATTGAAATACTGATGATATGCTGGAAAACTTTCATTGACTTTGTTCAAATAGTTACCATATATGATCAAACGCTGTGCAAGTACACAATGATTTTCACACTGGCCTTCCTTCCGATGCAAGCAGGGTGCCCCAAACTACGTTCACACAAAAATATCCGCGTGTTTCTTTGCTAACACATGCCGTCACAGTGAAAGTTTGGAACTCACCAATAAATGGCAATCCAAAGCATATGCTAAAATAAGCATAAAGCCTGATTTCCGAGATGGGTTTTGTGATGACTACAATAGCCTGTACTTTATTATAATTGTAAATGTAATAGAAACTTAGGCCCAAGGTGGTAGTTGTGGCAATAATATAGTCCATGCAGTCACGTGACAAGTAAGAAGCTGAGTTATGGTAAATGAATGGCTGGCTATACTTTAATGAGATAAACCGCAGAGAACAGATATATCATAGGGGCAACTACAAATGGTGGAACAATGTAAAGACATCAAGTTACTCACAACCTTCTGGGGCGAAAACATCGACAAAATTCAGCAAGCATTATTTCAGCTAGTGCTCAATGTGCTGTGAGTTTTACCACTCAAACTTGATGTTGGTTTTAATTTCGCAACCTGTTTCAGGAAAGGATCTAAGTAATTCGTTGTGTATGTTACTCAATTTAAGTAAGTGCCTATAATTTTCAGGAATACCAACAAAACCCCTGACCAAATGTGTTGCTCCAGCGTTACCGCGTTCGCTTCCGCGTTACCCAGCAACAAACCTCGCGGAGATCTGTTCCGTACTAGCTCAATTTTGGAGTAACTCGTTAACAAAATCACAAAATTGCCTACTGCGGCTTGCTGAACGTAATATAATGGGTCACAACCTTGTTCGTACAGTTGCAAGGACGCGTTATCATCTTTGTGATGGTCAGTTTTAAGCCAACAATGACAGCGTGCCAGGGGGAGCGGAGGCCAATGGTGCGAGGCTCAGAAGAGGTGATCAAAAACATCAGCTTTGTTTGCCAAAAGATCAACACCAATTTTCTTCCAACTGTGACTATCCACTTGTATCCTCAATGGAGATTAAAGTTACTCTGTGTTTTAATTGGTTGAGTGCAAGTAAATAAAACGCAGAAAATCGAGATTTGTGAAAACTCCAAGAGTGTGGCATGATGATTATCATTCTAAGCCACTTCCACTTGAAAGACGCCTGCATTTGCGCTTCACGCAAGGAGTGATGTTTCGCATCACGGGCAGCTGACAAAAACGAGTAATCTGAGACCATAGGTGTAATCTAAAGGGCTGAAAAGATTCCGGATGATCCGGCAGGGTTCAGAAAATGCAGCGGTGGGGGTAAATCGGAACTTGACTTGAATCACAGACCTTACTTGGAGGTGGATGCACTTCCGAAATCACCGCCAAGACTTCGCTAACTTGAGGCATTCTTTTAATTTTCAGGGCGTCTAAGGCCAAAGGTTTTGCTTAGAACAACCCGATCAGTCACAAACGTCGCTTGCAAACAGTTTTCCAAAGTGGGCTGCGGAAATACAGAAACCGAAGTGCAACCGGTTGGCAGACTTAAACGGAGGGAACGGTTCTGCACTGGCAGCTTCTTCTCCGCAGTTGAGATTTCAAGGCCGACAACTTTTGAATTTGGATATTACATTTTTGTCACAATTGTTCTTCCGTGTGAAACCGTAGAATCCATTTGATTTGATCTACAATAACGACATCAACTTCGCAGTATATTTTACTAAAGTAAAATATACACCCGTGTATTGTACGTAGACTGTTACATTGATTTTTATTACATATGTACAGATTGCATACATAGACTATCACATGAAATAGAGCTTGTAACGTAAGAACCGGAAGTCCTCTTACAGTGGATGTTAGGCCTAGGACAGCCGTTGAAAATCTCACTAAAATGACTGAAAAGACTACTACGGAAGCTACAGGGATAGCATATATACGGAAATTCATCTCTACGAAAAATATTAAACATGTGAGAGACCTTAAACATCACCCACTCAACATGTCCATTGCTGGCTGAAAAATTCAACGCATATAATCACGTTGAATAACACAGCCTCAAAAAGCACATTAGCTGGAATACTGTGACACATAGAAGAGCGTCATGCAAGACCTTAATCACATCAGTTAATCATAACTTATTTATCTGATTTTCAAAATTATTTCGATATATACATAACAAAATTTGGCAAAAGCTGAACTCCTTTTTTATCCTGCAGCTTCTCGTTGTATTTGAGACGACGGTAGACGACCATCGTAAGACATTTTTATACAATCGGCGTGTAACTGAGATTGTGCGGATGGTCAAATCGAATGTGGAATTTGCACCCTAATGTGGGTGGTTTCATTTTTTATAAGGTTGTACTTTTTTCGGTTAGCTACACAGAAAGTGGAAAGCGCTAACTCCAGTTTTACTTCTAATAAAGGTAAATAGTTATGCATGCCTTGAGACAACGCAAAATGTACCATCTGGACATGTGAAGTACGCATCGCGTTTTTGCCACCAGTCAACCAGTGACTTCAACGGCTAGCCAGTATCTGGCCTTCTTGTGTCAGCTGAGTTGTTTGTCCATGAATGTACTACAATGGACAGCTTCATGGGGGAAGGAAATGGCTGCCAACATTTGGAAGAATCCAGTTGGCTGCACTGACGTACAACAGTTAAAGTAGGTAATGCAATGAGATTTGACAAGAACGAAAAATATTTTTACTCACAAATATGACATAAATATTCTTCGGAAAAGATAGGCCAGGTTAGCTCCAAACAAAATTTGCTTTTCTTGATTGAGTGCATCTATCGTATTCAGTCAGAAAAGCGTCTTGAGTACTGTAAGCGGGTAGGCCAATACAAAGCTGTGATCTGTGTGCAAAGATATAAATTGGCCAACTGAGGTAAATTTGTTTGTTTGCTGACAGTGGCATGAGAGGAATTTTACTGTGACCACGTTTTTGGAAAATAGAGTAGAACAATTTCTGGGCTTTCAGGGATAATTAAACGAAGTTTTCAACGTTGCGCATAGACCTTAAGACGGCAGTGTAAAGCAACATGAACGAACCTGTGTTTCGGTGTCTGAAGAATAAAGAATTATTCAATACAACTTTTCATCGTTTCATTTGGCCATGCACTTTGACTCCATTATGATCGGAATTTCTCAATGCGGACGAATGCCGTGCAGGATTGGGTAGGAAATCCACCAGTTCAACATCTAGGCGAAAATGGCGCCGAAGGCGTGAGGACGGAATGCGCACTAAAATGTGGAAGAAACTAACACATATTGAGTTGGAATCAGCCGTGAATTATACACCCAATATCTGGTTGACATTTCCAAGCACCAAGATATATCATGTAGCAGAATTTTCAACGCAGCTCAAACATTAACCCGTGACATGATACCCAGTAGATACCTAGCTAACGAAAAGGATCTTTTTTTAATGTGACCATGAATGCGTCTGTGACGCACTGCAATCTCGAATACCGGAAGTTTGCCTGCGTTTTCCTGTAGTGAGCTGTATCATTTTTATCCATTTTCAAAGGTTTCTCCGGGGCATTTTTTCAGCCACCATGCATAGGCTGCTCTATAATTTCTACATCCTAGAAACGTACGGCACGTTATGATGGCAAGACGCTCGGTGATATACTTGGCTAAAGGGCGAGTGCGCGTCATGCTAGACTGTCGAATGGTGAGCCCCTTGTTGTGAGTTAGAAAACGCATGTAACAAACGGTAAAGCAAAAGCCATCAAAGACATTCACAATTCGTAACGGTAATAAGACGCATACCTTGATCGTGTTGATTAAGCGCTTGATATTCTTTAGTTTTGTGCTATTAGGTAACACCATTTTTCGTTATTCGTTGATTATAATTGTACAGCTTGTATCTCTCTTTCGGTATAGTTTCCTTCCTGTCTCCCTCCTGTTTCCAGAAGGTACTCCGAATGAAAGTGTTTTTCTGCCTGATTCAAATTTGGGCACAGCTTACTGTATGTATGAGGTATACTCAAATAATGCACTGGTTGATAGCCTAATCTTTTTCAAAATACGTGAAAGATAGAGGACAGATTTCAAATTGCTGAATGGATGGAATCAATTTGTTTGAAATTTTTCGCTCACCAGAACTATCAGGACAAATAGAAATTACGCGCAGCACATAAACTGCCATAATCGTGGTTTAATTTTAGTGCAAAACACCACAAATAAATGAGGCGGGGATAATGCAAAATCCACATTCACCGATTTCTTTCGCAGGCCGTTTTGCGCAGAACACTGGTGGATTCCGGTTCTGGTGTAAGGGCGGTTCGGCGTCACCCATCATGCCGGAAGTTGCTCTCCAATGGAGTTCAAAGATACGCAAAATGTTTTAGTGCATAAAGCAGAACTAGTACAAAAAAAACCCAGTGAAACATGGATGAGCACGCATCATTACAAAATTCAATAGGATGGCAGAGTCCGTTAAAACACCAAGCGGTTAAGCAGAAAGCGCAATAAAATAGTGTCAGGTTCGCCGCCGCGCAGTAAACTTACTGTGGTTCATCATGAAAACTAAGGATATGTTGGCGAATTTGCCCCGGATTGAAGATCGAGGAATCCTCATCAAATAGCCGCAATGAAGGCATCGGAGGAGGAATTCCTCGTATTTAAAACATTGTACTGTGTAACGTATCGTTTACTGTGTACAAGTTACACACGGCAAACCCCTAGTAAGGAGCGGCTGCCAAACGAGTGGTGCAAGTTAAGAGTTTATTTTAACCGTCCTGTGTGTATCAGCGGAAGTTGGCTTCGGCAAGGCAACACAGTTTTGAGTGAAGTTGGGGCAACCTAAGCAAGTGTCCAACGTCGGCTTTCACAAAAAGGGATATGCCGTCGGTAGAGGTATAGCGCGGCAGGTGAGAACAACAACAAGTTCTAGGAAATTAACTTTTGAAATAACGCGGTTTTAATATGGATGGGATTCCGTAGCTCAGTCCCCAATTATATATGATCCGTCCGCCAAGTAAAGCAAAGAGGCTAGCGCGGTTCTTGGGCCCAGACAGCCGGGTTAGGTCATGACATTCGACCGTCCTTACTAGTGACGCCACGCGATATTTAAGAAATACAACTACCGAAACTACCGGATCATGCTATTAATCCAGGTCATTCATTCGCTGCACAACATGGACGAGAAATTCAGCTGGGAGTCCCCGTCGAAGCTGGCCAAATTCGCCACCCGTCGGTCGGTTTTGTGAAACGAAACCAAATCGACAGCGGACCATGTTGCTGTAGCGCTTTCAGTCTGGGGACGTCATTTTTCACTTAAGGCCATTGGCACGGGCTGGAATACGCCTGACAGTGTTTCAGTGTTGACCTGAAAAATTTCCACTAAGATGGCGATTGCCTTCCACTTTGAGGACGTAACGGGGGAGCCTATGGGAAAATCCGATATGGGCTCGTGCAGCGTTTGAGCGAAATAGAGTTTAGTCGCGATAGCATCCGGCTTATCGTGTTTTAATATCCGGCAGCCGCACCCTTCTAAATGGAAACGAGGTCAATAGATGTTTGCCCGAATGAACCTATGCCATTTAACACTACTCGCTGTCCGTGAACTCCCTGCACTTTTCTCTACTGACTAGGTGGTCCATCACTCAATGTCTCTTAAATGGTCTGCAGTCGTGCGTTTACATTCCTACATCCATTTTCGAGCGTTGCTGAGTCCCGTGGTAAAATCTTTGTTATTAAAAGCGATCAATTCGGAGACTGGGATGGGTTTCTCCGAGGTGATCTCACCTTCGTACTTCTTCTGGTGTGATTTTGCAAAATCTGAAATGAAATTATTAGGCACATCGCTCATCTGAGTTTGGTTGGTATCCGGATTACTTCGTCAGTGCTTTAGCGCGATCTTGTGTGTTTGCAAAATTTGAACTTGCGTAGTTATCTGTGCACCAGTACGTAAATTTCTGATGAATTTTCTCAATATAAGCTCATACTCATTCGATCAACTGTGAATGTCGGTATCTGGTCTGCTAGTGGACCTCCAGTTATTTCCTTTTGGGGGATTTTACCTTAATTCCAAACATTCGCCGAATGCAATTTGAAACATTAGCCTCACCTAGGCAGCCACGTTCGTTCACCACCGCATGACCACGTCAGAAAGCCGCTCCTTTCCTCAGTTTTGCCGTGTGTCACCTGTACACAATAAACTATACTTTACGCGGTAGCTTAAGCTTAGTGGCCAAATATGCACCACATGCGCACTTACCAGAAGTTAATTTTTTTCACGGACTTAATGCGGTCTTAAACACACGGGACTGCTAAGAGCTTGAGTCAACTTTGGTCATTTTCTGCTTGACCACTTTTGTTGTGGTTAAAAAAGGAGAATATGCTGTCATTATTTTCAAAATTTCAATCAGGATCTGTTTCAAGGCCGACGATCAATGTGCAGCTACTTTGGGTACACGGGATAATTACTTTTAAAGTGAAGGCTTGGACGAAACAAAATGAGGACCCGGTTGAGATGGCTAAACAGGTCGTCTCAAACAGAGAATACTGAAAGTGTTCTGCCTCAATTTGGGGTATCACGAATGCTCGCAGATTATTGTTGGCTCGGACCACGGATTGAAATAGTAGAGTTCATTGTCGCAGGTCCTACGCATTCCGAGAGTGTACAATTGTGTATACCTGACAAGTTTGGAAGCAATTTCATGACTTCATACTCTTTGACCTATTAGTATATGTTGTTTGGGACTGAAAAACGGCTGGCACTCTTGTGCATCCTCCCGAGATTTCAAGATTATAGGAATTGTCGCAACGAGTAACAGATGAATCACGTGGCGAAAAGCGCAATCTCACACCTAATCAAGTTGAGTCTGTCACCAAATGGGTGAGTTGTCATAACAGACTGTTTAGATTTGTTGGCTAGAATGTGTTTATTAACTCGTTTCCCGGTTATGTGCAATAATGCGCTCGACACACCAAAGCATATTCATCTAGGATCTGGTCCATGCGGTCAAAAACACCTTGAATTTGACGATTAGATTTAATCGCCAATTATTGCAACCAAATATTACACACCTCAGGGTGTTTAGGCGTTTTTGCACAAGCAAAATGGGCTGGCTAACCTCAAGATTTCACATCCATAACTACCATGCTAAAAATCTCTTGCTTTAGTTTCCTGGCCTTTGGCCCCCACAATTATATCTCCATTTCTGTGTTTGATAAAGCTTATCTTCCCAGGGCTTTTTGGCGGTTACGCAGTAGTTTGCAGTACTGTCAATTATCGTGATGCCCGTTCATTATGACCGGATGTCTAGTTTCAAGCACTTTAGTGCTAGTTGTGACCCACACTGATAACGTGGAACCTAGCTCTTGCGATCTGCAATCGCCTAGATCCGGAAGACCACAAAATGTCACTTAGCCGGTCATCAGAACCGGGAAAAAAGAGTAGGGCGCTTAAAGCATGAAATTAAGGACTGGTCCTATTTCACCCTCGAATGATCCTGTTTGTGCTTGGGCAAACTGGCATGACGTCTAAGCAGCAAAGCTTATGTACAAACCAGCGCCTATTTACTCACTTAGTTTATTTAAAAACAACAACACAGTTTCATTTTTGGACGCGAATGCTTGATGTGTATGCAGGTTTTGCTCGGTCCACCCAAGCGTTCATAATATTTTCGGAGCATTTGATACCCATATGTGCCGTAGATAGGAAACAACGTAATAGATTTAATGGGATCGGAGAATCAAGAATGTCTGGTAAACTCAGCTGCTTACTTCTAATATGTAGGCATTCATGTGTCTTGGACGTTATGTTTTTGTACTCTTACACCCCAGAATTTGGTCATACTCGATGTATTGCCCAACGAGTCTGGTAGCCAGAACAGAATATCATCGTCGATGCTTCTGACAGCGTGATGAATTTTGTACAAACAATTATACCGACAATCCGGGAAGGTAGTTCTTTGTTCTAGGAGGCGTCCTTTTGCTTGATGGGCCTTCTCCTCAGTAATAAATAAGCCTGGACAAATATCTTTAATTCGATAAAATGAGGCCAATAACCGTCAAGGCAATTGCAAGTACTGTTGATAAGCCCCACTGCATCGTATCAGTCACGCCCGCGCACCGAGTTCACATGTGGACTGCTGGTGATGACATTCTAAATATTCTTCTAACTAGGAGAAGATCCTGATAGCATTATGAACTTCGACGACCAAAACAAAACCAAAAGTGCTTTTCCCTCGATTTCCAGATTTGTTTTAGAAACCGCAATGTATCAGCTTTGATAGCGTGCTTTCCAAGTTATAATTTTCAGATATTCCTTTGCCTGTTTGCAATACGAAAGCCATATGAGTTATTCTAGAGTATGAGGGTCATCTCGTCATTTGACAACACGTCAGACCCGTCTTTTTATCGGGCGATTGTTAAATCTGGATGGTAAATGTGCAAAAATGGAAAGTCGTGCACAGAATTCCAGTAAAATTTGATTAACCTCACATTTTTAGCATGTCTAGACTCACTTTACACATTATGTCGGACATATGAGTGCGTTTACAAAAGAGACGAATTAATGATGAATTCCATTTGATGCCTTCAGATTCACTAAGGCTTGCATTGTGAGTGTTTCATGCAGTTCACATTTAACAAGGTCGGCATATATAGACCCATAATCCCGCCTCTGGTGTCTGAGAAGTTCTGAGAACGTCTACAAATGCTTTTCGATGAGCGGATGTTATCTCTAATCTACTCCGGCGAATAGGAGAAATTAGCTGTTGTCAACATTAGGCATCAGGCTGTCCATTAGAACGCTCGTGTTTTGAAAGTTCACGAGCGCGCGGGGGTTGAAATATTCTTATTGCCAACGCATCCAGACAGGACGATCCTTGGGGTCATGTGACAGTATTCGGATATGATTCAGCGTGACACTCCTAAACAGCCATTTGACGTAGCTGCTTGCGCGAGTAATCAGAAGGTCTATAGAAGTTGAGCTATCTATACTTCTTATTGTGTATCTGAATTTCGTTTCGCAAATAGATCAAATGAGATCAAATGAGTATCTAGTTTATCATGTCGGTCAGCAACTGGGTGTGCCGCACCAGGCTGCCTCATATTTCAGTTAGTGCGATATGTGAGATATCGTGATACATTGTATGGACATAATGCACAACTCGGAAAGTTGCTGAAAACTCTGACAGCCCTCGACCGATGTCACCCTTTTTGGGGCTGGCTCACCGGGTAGGCGCAGTCCTTCAGTGCTCAGCAAAGCCCGGAACGTTGTAAACCGATAAGACATAATTCGGTCTCACTTCGGCATGCAGTGCTTTCCAGCAGCGTTTTTCCCAAATTGAAGAAGTGGCTACCTTGCAGCTGTGTTATTCTTCCGGAGGCATTTTGCTTTATTATCGAAGGTTCGGATCCACCATTCATTCATTCACAAACAAACCAATCATCCAGTCCCACATAAAGTTACATATATGACAACACCAAGTGCGCCACAAGGTCGACAGAAGACCGGTCTCAAAAGCATCCATTCTGCGGCTGATAATAACAATGTTCTACCGTAGGTTCCAATTTAGTGTTCGATAACATTGCTCCAACTCAACCAGACGCATTCATTTTACTGATATTTCAGCTTTTCATTTAACATCTTTGTGACGTGAACAATAATGGGACGAATTTAGAGAGACTGACTCAATATACGTTGCGCTATTTCTGATCGGCTTACAGTTCTACAGGCCATTTGATGGAGCAGATTTGAAGCTCATAGTAACTCACCCAGCTCTTGCGAAAAGGCTTAAAGTCCTCCTAGAGGATGGAGTAGTGATGTTGCGACGCATACGTTTGATTGAGAAACAGAAGATGGAATTTCCCTTATCTCTGGTACATTTTGAAATAATTCACATGAACACTGTCTCCATGGAGGACGTTGTGACAGTCTAACTGTACGCGCTCACTATAGTTTGTATTGCCCCCTCCTAATCACCATGAAAACATGTGATAGTGCGTGTCACTTTTATTGTATTTTAGGTGTCCCTTTCTGTTGTTGCCGATGTGTAGTTGTGTTGCGTTTTTATCTTGTTTAAAAATTGGAGGACCTCCTTGCGCCTGCAGGAAAGCAACCTCTACCCTCAATGTCGTCTAATATCAGTTGGAATGAATGTTGGACTGACATTCCCAACAAAATTCCAACAAGGCTTTTATCGGAAACGTTGTAGAAATGAGTATTACACGTCGTAACTCCATCAGTGATGGTCTGCGGGAAAAATGTTATTCACTTTGAGTAAAGGAGAGGGCAATCATAAAACATGAGCAAAACAGACTAAGGCCACCGGGCAACTTTGTATAATCGCTCAGTGGCTTAATTTATATATATATATATATATCCCTTCATCCTGGCTGATAACAAAATTCCCTCGTTAACAAATTCGTCTCTCCAGTGTCTTTGAAAGGCATTAATTATCTGGAAGAAATTGTTTCGTATATGCTAAATTATAGGGATGGATTATTGCATAAAATACAATGCGTAATGTATATGAAAAAGTAATATGATAAGTTTAGGATGATAACATAAAATACTATATAATATTATGTATAATACATAACTTATCACGTAAGCTAATGTAGTAAAAATATGATTTCCAAATTATGTTGTTTATTTGTAATATATGTATCATAATATATTAAAACAGATGTGCACAATTCATATATTCTTGTCGACAGCAAATCGAGCAAACCACATCACCTGCAGTCTTATCGGGTCTAGCAAGACTTCAGTAGACCCCGATTAAGTTATACAGCTCGTGATAATGTCAAAACATATTTTTGTAGCTTTCCACTAGCGCAAGCGCCGACTTGGGTACCATTCCTGAATATGTTGGGCAGATGATTCGTTCTTCTCCTATCTCCCCTATTTCGCGTGGAAATCCTATTGCGTATGGTCGTAAATCCCCAGCATGTCCACGTACACGTTTCAGGCAAAAACGAGATAGACTGAAAACATTTCAAAACAAGGCTTATTTAACCTATGCCGTGATTGGTGTTTGCCCTACGCGTCAGGGAAACCTAAATGTCCATTCGCACATATCCGAGCGCTTCTGGTCTATAGAAACCGATTTGACTCAGTTCATTTACTAAAACATTTGTATGTGTGGTAATGTTTTGCTACGTGCTGGAGTAGGTCAGTTGATAAATATGTAATTAAGTAGACCGGCAGACGGAGGGATATATATATATATATATATATATATATATATATGGACGGATTGATAGGTAGCTACAGATATGCGTGGATATATCGTGAGATGCAGACCTAAAAAGATAGTTTGTTTGGTGGATAGGCAGATAGGTTGATAGGTAAAGGGATAGTTAAGTAAAAAATACATGATGTCTAACTAAGAACTTGGTATTTCTGCGGCTGAGTGAATTCGCTGATTCACTGTTCTATGATCATATTGGTTTCTATGATGAACCGATGGACCGATAAGGTTGGATGAGCAAGTCCAGGTAAAAACAGCAAAATACCCACCGTCTTAAGTTGACAGGTAGATATGATGTCAGGGTACATGCCACATAGGTCTCTGAACAGAATAACGTGGGATGTGGGTATATATTTACTCTTATATATAGAAACATGTACGTTGCTATTTGAGCGGCTGCATCACAGATACACAAGTTATGCAATCTAAGTGGCGTGCAGTTATTTTAAAAACCGAAGTTTAGATCCTTTATTGCATGCCATTTAGGTAGCACAGGCCGTCAACCATCATCGAATTGTTGACGTCACCTGAATAAGGCCGGATCGGACGACTTGCAATATGTGACCTCCCAGACTAACTTTTTTTCGGTCAGGCAGACACTTCATGCAACTTAACTAGACCACCACCCAATAAATGTAAATAGGTTTCTATATTTCGTGCACCAATTTAACGTTGATGAGACGTTCAATGAATCTGTTTAAACAAGACTCGGCTGGTATCTGCTGCGGAAGGCTTGTCCATCTCGTGGGACTTCGCATTCCTGAGCTTATTTTCTGTCATTCTTCATGCTCCCAATTACCCGGCGTTTTGATGGCTTCACGCGTGCCAACACAGCCGTTAGTAGCTTTTACGGTTTTTCTGGCAGCCAAAAGATCTGGTGATCTTGGAGACATCCACGTTTCATTTACTGCAATCTAACGGCTTGGACAAACAGTGCTTTCCTTCAACGTCCGAGCATTTTGCGTCAACCGCATGGCTTTGCGCTTCCAGTAGCTTCAAAACAAGATCAGCTAGATGCTCTTGAGCAGCTAAAGGTTGCGGAAGTTGATTCAAAGAATTGCTGTGCATTTGTGAGCGTATTTCTGATGGAAATCGTAGGGGAAACTGGAATCGTACAATAAAAATGATCAAGGTAAAGTCGCGTACACCGGAAGGAACACCAGTTTTTATTAGATACGCTTCATTGGTATCTGATAGCCACATGCGGGTGGGCTAGAAGCGCGTACTGGCCAAGGACGAATGATGATCGACAGACAACTGAACCAGTCCCTGTCTAGTATCCGTAGTCTGAGTATTAACTCCAAATCCACAGCACAATGTGCATCTTTCAACACTGGCCTTTTAATCACATACCCGAATTACTATGCCCCTCCTACATGATGGCCGAAGGAGTCTCTACATATGTCAACAAAGCCTGCCCTTCTTAGTCTTTCACTGCGGTCTCTCAGGTGTACGCGGCAACGACATTGGAAATCGATTACTGCATAGCACCTCATTGATCTTACTTAAAAAAGACAACCACACTTCGCAGAGAAGACTGGTTACCGGAATCCAGTCAAGTAAACGGCTTTCGTCTACCTGACGTGAAGGTAACATTGTGGACAACTTTGTTGAAAAGAAAATGCTACGTGGAAACAAGCTCTTAAGCCTAACCACACGAGTGAGAATTTTTGGGTTTTATGACAAAAGCAGCCATTCAATCTTTGGAATCATTCTTCTTGGCTGTCCCAATGTTTAAAAATGAGCCGTAGATGTTTAAGTATTATCGCTACCATGGATACTGCTAATGACTAACGTCATCGGCTGGCAGATCGAAACAAAGATAATTGTTTGGTCAACGAAACATTTGTCAATGAAGAAAAACGTACCTGCTTTGTGTATTGATTTGGCATGATCTGGAATGTGTTTCCTTATATCTGGAAAGCAACAGGGGGCGGGGAAGGCAACCTTTAACAATGAAACTCGTATGCACGTTTCGCTAGCTTTCCTATACAAAGTACTTCATTCATAGCCATACGAATATCTCCCAGATAGTAGATTCCGTCAGCACCAGCAACAAGCATCATTCTGTGATGCTTAGTGTTAAATCCCGTGTTAAAAACGAATACATACAGAAGGAACCAAATATAGGAGATATTGCAAGCATACACTTGCATTAACAAAATCAGTAGGAAAGGTTAAATGCTTCCTAGTTAACCCTCGTTTCCCAATAAGGCCCGTCAACAACGTTTACGTAGGTCACATCCGTGGAAGGGAACTGGTCCAGATTGAGACCTATCGTGAATGGGTTTCACCGCCACTGCAGAAGGTAAAAGCGGAATGTGATTTCCAACGGTTTAAAGCTTCCAATGGTACTATTTTGCTGAAGACCACAAGAGCGAATAATATGAATGGTAATAAAATCACCAGACACTCAGCTTACTCCTGGAAGTCGAAGCCATATTTTTGGCTCATTGATGCTTCTTGAAAGAAATAAATGCGGAACAGGTTTGCGTGTTCTGAACACATCGAACGACGTCCGAATCCGATAGTTCCGTCTAAGGAGCTATCACATACTTCCTTTGAACCGGCTACAACCATACCAACAGGTACGTTTTTGATGAGCATACCTCCAAACTAGAATGCCTTGTAATAAATCGCGGCATATAAATCTTCCATCCATATCGACTCTTGTCTTCAACCCGCCCACATCTCCCTCTATATATAGCTCACGGAAGAGTTCTCCGCTGAAATGCAGTGAAGTTACCGTCGCCAGGTTCCCTAAGTTCCTTTCAAGCCGCAGACGTTTATCCACGCGATCCGAGGGCACCCAAATTGACGATGAGCCAGTATGAAGCAACATTTGAAACACGGTGTGCACAGACGTGATCCTGCAAAAATATCGCGTCTTATAATTTAAACGGAAGTAAACGGCTCAAAAACTACCCCACCCCATAGATGCAACGGGATTCTGAACTTAACCCACTCAGTTTTTTGAAGTTTGTGCGGTTATTCTGAAATACTACAGAATATGAATTTGGTGTCTTAGACATTTCTCGCCGACAGGAAGCGAGGAAGTAACTAGTGAATGCGATAAGAAACAACAGCATAGAGATAATTTGCCAGAAATGTGGTTTGTCATCTTTTCTTCAAATAAGTATGATAGAAGACCTTTCAGTGAGAAATGCTTCTCAGGACCAATCAATCACTCGTATACTGAAGAGCACCTTAACTGGTTGCCATAGTCAGTTCAGAGTTAACTTCATCTGCGTACAACCAGGCACTGTGCGCACGTCCCTGTGCACCTCCTGTACAATTGTACTGAGTCAGTTTTTCACATCTAGGGGTCACGAACCTGGTAGAATTTCCGGCTACATGGTAAACCATTGGGTAATTGCTGTGCTCAATTCAATCTGAACACATAAATCTGCTCACATGACAGGGACAGCCGATGGTTCCAAACGATTTTGATCTTTCCGAAAACAGGTTACACCGATAAGCCGTTTGCGCAGGCGATCCTCGTTCTACGTTTTTTAATCCGCCCTGTGGTTTCAGATATCTGAACGGTTCCTCCAAGATCTTACCCAATCACCAATCCCATCACGTCGGACAGCCATAACAGAGGAGGAGATTGCAATTTCCAATATAAATATTTTGAAAGCAGCCAGTGCAACAAAACTAGAGCTGATCCGGCGGACGTCCCACGGGTTTTCTAGACACCTTTAATTAATTAATAATAAAATAAATGTGATTGAAAACTCACATTCATTGAGGGAAGAAAGAGTCTCGGATGGCTCCAGGCCGATACTTTTGCCGGCTTCATGAGCCTCCGGAAAGCAAAAGCAGTTCGCCCATTTCCTAGACTTTTGCGGCACCCTCGTGAGCTGTGTACTCCATCAAATAAACACTTGATTTAAAGCAAACTCCATGCACCGTTGCACATGATTTTCAATCGACCAACTTCTGATGTGCGCGTTAAAATAAAATGATAACATTTGGTGCGGTTCCGCACTGCGTTCAGCAGACTGGGAATGCCGGTAGTAACTGAGATGATATCCCGTCAAAACCAATATTTCATTGCGAAGCCGTTTCCAAAGTTGTGAATATTATTTAGCTGGATACGGCGTCTAGTGTACGCCACAGCCCGATAAAAAATCTAATGAGCATAGTAGGATATTTCATCTTATATATTTGTCTGTTGGTCATCCGCCTCCTCATTCTCATGGTAGCCGAATACGCCAAGCAAACTTTTGTCGTGGCCAAGCTCTGAGTAGATGATGAAGAATAGATGCTTAGGGAAGAAGGATGCAAATGCTATCCGTGTTATTTAGAAATATCACGGCTGCAATGTCATCGTAGATAAATGAAATTGTGTAAGAGTTTCCGAAGGCTTCAAATGCAGCAGCCTGCCAATGTCCAATTCCCATTCTATCCAAATGGTATTTGCACATCCAGAAAGAGACGTGACTTGTCATATTTCGGTTTTCCCAAGTAGAATTACGGTATTCTGTCTTTGGCCCGCTCAATACTTATGTCAGTTACAAGGAAATAGGGAACCGAATGGCAATTTTTGATTGCTTCATATTCTTCGTGATTGAAAACCTCCCGAAAGGCTTGCGCAACGGCACTTGGACGACAGTTCAGCCTCCTCTAGAGCGGCATTACACACAATGGATCCCAGTTAACTGTCATCCTCTTTATATTTGGTGGCACAAATGGTGTACAGCCGGATATATTGCAGTCCGAACGGAAAGTTAGTCCACCTTAAATAAACAGGGGTGCCTATGTATTATGGCAAAACTGTCCTGCATAGCCTCAAACTTTTCAAACTTTTGAAATTTACCGAGGCTTAACCTCCTTCAGCATGAGATTACCCACATGATACATGCATGAGCGACGCCCATGGTAAATGGCGATCTGTCGGTGACCGATATCATTTTTGAAAATGATGCACATAGATGCCCGAAATCGTTCTGCTATCGCACGAAGATAGAAAGACGGATGGAAATACAATTCAATAAACACAGTTAGACAGAGTTAGATTGATGGGCAGAAGGGCAAATTTAGTAGGTAGATAGAACATTGCATTGCGGTTTTTTTAGATAGAAAAATAGATACCCGCCAACCATTCACCCTCAATCAAGGTTTGGATGTATCTTCGTTCGAGAAGTTTTGACGTTTGTTCTGGTACCGCCGCAAAAGACGCAAACCCACAACCCATCCATGTTTAATTAGTACGCAGCGTTTGAATTCAGTAACTGATTGCGGCGTTTAGTTTCACACCATAGCATGCATCTTTCAAGGCCCGTCGTTTTTATGGATGAAAAGATCGACGTTTTTAATTCTATCCTGGCTGCGCGCTGGATGAAACGCTACTGACTGGATGCATTCGCCAACTGCACGAATGTTTGTAAAATAATGGGAGTGCATTTCTATGATGAATACCAATGCCAATTTTTCACGTATGATTTCCATCCAAGTTTCTTAAATGATCAACTGCGGTGGTCCCGGTGGCATCCCATTTGGGGACGCACTCACCTGACACCCAGTTTTACCAAAGATATTTTGGTCCATTTGTTCATTATCCTGTAATCTACACAAATTTGCAACTACGAACATACAAGTATGCTCAGCTGCAAAACTAGGAAGTTCTCAGTTGGTCAGAATACATTTCCAACTAACTAAGATTTCATGCGTCTACCTATTCATCTACATATTATATTCACTGCACATGACCCTTCCTCACTCATCTACATTTATGCTGGGAGAATTCAACCTACCGGACATTTTCTAGTCACCCACTACAGATCCTACTCACTGCTTACCCAGCTTAGAGTAGAGGGTTGGTCCCAGGTCGTACGTAGCCCCACTCGTGATCTACATACCATAGACCTAATATTCTCAAATGAGGGTTGTCTGGCTACGGCCGCAGTTGTCTATGCTTCCCTTGAAGTGATCATTGCGTTGTTTCATGCAACGCAGTCAGTTATGGCGCACTTGCTCCTCCGAGTCCTTCTAACTTTCACCTCCTGTCTTCAGATATTTTACAGGCTTTCTCATCTCTGTTAACCTCCCGGGACTGGAGCGACCTTTTACTTTCGGTAGAGACACGACGCATTTGCAACATCTACCAATCCTACCTTGCTTCGCCCATTAAACACAGACGTCATATATAACGCTCCGCGTTTTCTTTAGACGTGGCCTTGGATTCAGATTTCGTACATTAGTCAATAGCCTCGCGCAAAAGCGCTTCACCCACGCCAATTTGGTAGCTCACAATTTTCAGACCATGAATGTTTCAGTAGGTTATTCTCGGTCTTTCAAATTGTCATTCGTAGTGGTCTGGTAGACCAGTAGGAATCTCTGGGCAACCTCGACGAATTCCCCCCTCATCGACAATTGAACTCCGCCTGTTTGAACGTATCAACTTAATGTTCCACCTGTCCGTTCGACTTTGGAGGATGAGGTAGCAAACGAAGTTGCGTGATTTAATTTTTTGGGCAGAATTCTTGGGAGCAGCTGGAGCTGAACTGAGATCCATTATCGGGCACTAAAGTTTTCGGCATGCCACGCTAGCTGAAGATCTGAGACAGGACTTGCAAGGTGTTGGTTGTCGTAGGCGGGGCAACGGGTGCAATTGGTGGCCACTTGGAGAAAGCGTCGACCAAGCTGAGGCATGTTACACCATCAGTAGAGCCACCATAGTTGATAAGCTCTCGAGATCAGGGTCGTTCCGTTCAAGGCCAGGTGGCAGGCAGCAGGCGTGAAACGTTTCTCGCTAGTTGTTAACATTTCGCGCAGTCTCTGACGTAGTCTGAGATGTCGCAATCCATGTGCGAACATCGAGCATATCTTCCAGCGATTGCTTCCATTTAGGTATCACAGGATACTCAAATGAAACTGATTCAGCACCCGAAAGCGTACGGGACGTGTCAGCACCACTTGCTCTCCAAGCATTAAACAGCCGCCAACTATATACAACAAATCGCGACGACGGAAAAGAGGTTGGAGATCGTCGTCCAGGGAATTTTGTCAGCCAACGTGTCCTGAGGACATTGGTCGCTTTTTGCACAGTCGGATCAGACGAATTCTCAATATGGATATCCGCCACAGTCACCGATAAGTCACGAATTATTTGGAGAAGCTGTTGGCTGGCGTGGAGATCGGTGAACAGGTCAGAGATGACAGAGTCCTCTTATGAGACAGTATGAATGCCGATCAGTCGTGAGAGTGCAACCGTTTGACCGAAATTTTCTGTGCGGTAATACTGGATGTCAAGGACGTAGCCAAACAGGGTGAGCTTTCAACGTTGCAGCCGATTCACCGAATGGGCAGACACGTCAGACTTAGAGCCAAAAATGGACAACAAATGTTTGTGCTCGTTCAGGAGAATAAACCTGCGGCCATATGTTATCTTATGGAATCGGCGGACGGCAAATACTAGCGCCAGTGCCTCTTCCTCTTTTTGGTCATAGTGTTGTTCTCCAAAGATTGGCAATCTGGATGCATGCAGGATCGAATTTCCTGTTCCATCCGGGAATACATGAAGTATGACAGCACCGATATTGACACCGCAAGCGGAAGCATCAGTTGCTGCGACAATTGGCAGATCGGGATCGTACTGCGTCAGTAGCACTTCGGAGGGCACCACGGAATGTAGCTTGCAGAATGCAGCTTTACATTTGTCTGACCACGTCTTTCTCCAGGGGGTAATTGGGTGGTGGCCGAAAACATTGCAGCGCGTGCAAAAATTCCTAATAGTATCCCAAGAGACTTTAGTAGGAGTGAAGCGTGGTAACATCCTTGGGACCGGCATATGCTGAATTGCTTGTATGTTCTCGCGATCAGGTTGGCGACCGAAGGCATCGAAGAGGAACTCGAGATACTTAACGGCCGTCATGAAAACCTGACATTTTCAGGATGTGTTCTGGATGCGTTGAAGCACCATGTCGGTTTGCGTGCGCCGTTCATCGGGAGAGCCGGCGACATGCAGGACATCGTCCAGGTGTGCCACAACACACGGAAAGCCAGAAAGGATAGTAATCATCTACTTCTGGAAGATCGCAGGTGTTGTCTTAGCCCTAAATGGTAAACCATTGTATACGTATAGTCATGCGACGCTGTTGGAGTTGACGCATAACTCGTCAGCCGGGGAATCAAATCTTCTCCCAAGAAGATCAACACATCGCCGCCAACGACGAACTGCTCCATTCCAAATTGACCTCCGACGGACTCGTTAATTATTCTTCCCCCACGGGGTGGCGTTGGGGATATCAGCGACCCCCAAAACCTTCTACTTTCCAAGTTAATGTCAAACATTATTTCCTGAAAATTTGAATTTCGAATCCTTTCCACCATGTTGCGCCTTATTCCAAATTCGCCGCGCTTCTTTCTTACTGGCCAGCTGGACTACATGGGCGCTAACGAATATTTTGTTCCCCAAGGTTGCCCATAATGCATATATTCAACGATGACCCCACTGTATTTCGCCCTTGTTTGGGGTAATGGACGCTTTCTTTCGAAAGTTCCAAATTATTCTTCTCTCTCTTATCTAGTGGTGATTGGGCTCGCGTTACGGCTGTGCATTTGCGCGTTCGTTCTCAAGTCGCCTGTAAATGTTGATCGTACTAATTCATATACACCATAGGATCCCAGCTGAGGCTCTCTTTTAGGATGTTCTCATGTTTTAATGCATCGTGAAAGGGAGCTTCAGCTTGATTCCAGGAAGCTCTCCTGTCACAAACAAATTGATATGCAAATAAGCGTTTTTGTAGAAGAGGATATTGTTCAGGCAAACAGTTGGCAACTTCCCATCTAGGCCGGAACGCTCTCACTGCACAGTCCCAACTGTAACAACAAAATGAATCACATCATGTTTGCTCAACCCCAACGCTGATGGGAAGACATACTTATAGCGAAAGCGGCATTCGTCTTATTGCAAAGCTTCAAATATTGAAAGCCTGAGTGCTAAAATTATTTCGGGCGCACTTCAATCACCAAGTCGGTCACATTCTAACCACCTACCTCTAAAGTACACAAACCCTGTCTGATTCTCCTGTCCGTTTTAGACATGTTCAAATCTTACCACCATGAACAAGTACAATATCCCCAGAATGATAAAAATAAGTAGAACAAGAGTGTTAGCATAGATTCAACAAAACAATTTTCAGCTCGTCTACCAGTTTGGATAGTAGAAATTCGTTGTAGTATCTTAGTGTAGTGTTGGCACATACTAGAAAATTTTCAATTTCAATTTCAATGACAAAATAAGCTCCGCCTGTGTCGACCAAAAGGCATTCTGTTGATGTGGTCTTCCGGCTAGCATGTGGTCCGCATCTATGGAAGCAGCCATGCTGCCTTTATCCGAGTAAGGGCCGGTGAGTAAAGGTTGATCCTAAACCTAAATGCGGCTGAAATACTAATAAAACCTACCAAAATACTGATGCAGTCTGGTGCTAAACAATGTCAGCATTGAGTCACCTGTGCTGTATTCTGGGTTCAGGTCAGGCTGGTTAGACTACCAGATCAGTTTCCCGGACAATGTCACTCGCCCTAATAGTGCTTTGTCCACAGATGTACCTCCCAAACACCTGTCATCCCGCGAGCCAACCTTTATAGATCATTTCGTTCTTAGTTAACCAAACGATTTAACATCGATGGTTAACTATGCTTTTGGTTTGTCACGTTTGACGTTTGCTGCGTCTGTAAAGAATTAATGGAGGAATCATCCGTCTGAAAACTGCCGGGTCTAAATCATCCTTTCCAGTTTCCACTTCTCATACATCTGGTGATCCAAAAGCAATGACCCGTGGAATATATGCCGAAGATGTTGCAGACCGCCACAAGTCTAAGGGCACTTTGTTATTGCGGATTTCAGTTCGGAGCCGTTTGTCATTATCCTAGTGCCCAGCTCAACCAGGTTCATTGCCATTCAGCATAAAAGCGGGTACCTGTTTGTTTCCCAGCTTATAACCCGCAGTGATGCAAGTCTGAGGCCGAGAAGTTTGGCCCATCAAGCAAGTGGCAATAAAACTGTCATTTTCGTGGGGAAAAGAAACGTCCCGTTAGGTCACCCAAAAGATTAGAATCACATGCTGGTGGCCGATTCTGAGTGTACGCCTCCAAAGTGGACAATTAAGAGCGACTGCTCTCTTAGTGAGCTGATCAGCAAAATTTTCTGGCCAACACGAATGCCCAAAACATTACGTTTCGCCGTGTACCCTGGTGGCCACTAAGTGCAACTGAACTCTGAACCAAACCGGATAACTTGACTATTTGTGGGGGGGAGAGATCCATGACTCAGAATGCCGCTCCTTCTGGGGCACTCACTTCGGGTCTGATTAAGCCTTAGTGGTAGTCCGATTCTACCCTCTGCGTGCCTTTCCAAGTCGGCAGCCAATATGCCACTCCACCATGTTTGTCGAATCATCAGCTTATTCATACCATACACAATCTCTCTAGAGAACCATTCATATAGTGGTTATGAGCAAATGTCCTGCAAAATTCTTGCCAGGTTTGTAAAGATGAGACAATGAGTTAAATAGGCAGACGCACATTTGGCGCCAGATTACAACAAGTTCTGGTGTGGATGAGTAGCATTTAGGTTGCGCATTCAAACGGAGTAGCATTGTGGACTCTCGTACAATAATACTTGAAGTCCTATTACTGTGTTTCATAGTGGTGGTCTACGTTGATGCGGCTAATAAAAAGAGATTGATATGCACTTAAGCCAAACTGAGAGAAACCGTAAGCATCTGTAATCAGCAGCTCCAAATTTAACACAATTTAACGCAAACGCACAAAGACCGCAGCGGGTGCATTCAAAATGATGCTAGTTAATTTAGTGACGATGCATCTCTGATTGAAATATCATATCACGTTTCACCTTACAGAATGCTTTTGCGTTGATAGTCTTCGAATACGCGTACGGGCACGAACGCGGAAGGGTCTAGTTTGCTTGTTCATAAACCTCATAGAAGAGGTTAGTGAGGTTGGTGTACGGAGCGATTGAATGTGTTGACGTTATAAAACGCCCACAAATCAGATAGACGTATATTAAGGGTATAATACTTGTGGGCTTGGAGTCTTACTAGATACATTTTAGGTAACTCGATCGTTAAGCGGTCACAAACGCAGCCTTCTAAATGACTTAGGCGCAGTGAATTTCCCTATCGCTTAGTGATCTCATGTAACCCCGAGTTATTGAAATTACTTCGTCTCGCTATACTTATTTTGGCAGAACTGATAGGATTGCATCATGTTGAGTTTTCTTTCCTTACCTTCGCTTGCTGATATAAAATATGCGGAGTATCTGGAGGTTGTTTTGAAACCGACTCAACCCCACAATGACGATGCCATCTCGACAGCTGAAGAAACGTTTGCAACTCGACCATCAAGCTCAGAGAACAGACGAACAGAAAATCCGTGAGCCCGACCTGCCTATATTCCGCAACACATCCAGCCTATCACGCTGCCACACTGCACGAAAATAAAAGCTATTCCGTCATTATACGTCCTGTGGGAGTGATGGGTTGCAGTCAGAAAATAAGAATTGCTCGAAGTGAACGCAAGCTTTTTTTCGCAAAATACAGCAAGCAATAAAACCAGCAAGCGGTGTGTGCATTTCTACGTGAATTTTACAATGTATTTCTCGGGAGCACTGTACTCGCTTGAAAGTGCCGTTGAACAGACAGAAGGCATTTGCTGGTCTTTGTGTGTGGCTCGCTGGTGACGTCTGAGTGATTCATACCATGAGTATTCATTCCCACATAGCGCACACAAAAAGGACACTCTCGGGTGTGAAAGACGGAATGTCTTTTTGGTTCACGGGGACAGGGCAAACATACCTTGAAAAATGTGCACTCGTACTTCATGGATTTGGATGCATAATCATCGGGATGTTTTGTGAATTCGTGCTTCCTTGGATTAGCACAGCTTTCAAACGACTGGTCACAACATGCACACTGATATACATGCCTATTTTTGGAATGAGAAATTGCATGACGCTTCAGCATATAGGCTTTGGCGAACTGCCTTTGGCAGACATGATAAGTGAACTCCTGGAATGAAGCATTGTCACCGGATGCTTCTGAGCCACGTGTGTATAAAAGTTATTCGGATGCTTGAATGTTTTCCCACACATCTGACAAAGGAATTCGTTGGTTACACTGTGTGTACACATTTATGTTTTCAACGCCGATGGAGAGACACAGATCAATCCACAGATCGAGCATTTCCGATGCGAGAATGTTAGCCGCTTGTTATTGTGGAGTCCGAAGTCATGTCGGCGTTTGTTATATGCGGAAGCAAATAGACGACCACAGATATTACACCACAGACTATTTTCTCTGTTGTTTAAGGGCCGATCATTCGCAGTGGCAACCGATGAGGAATTTCTGGCGTTCTGGATTGGCAGTGGAACTGCATCACACAGTTACCCTCGTTGGCAGCAGATATTTGCCAAATTTGTATCTACTGCTCTCTCGCAATCGACAGGACTTCGTTAGTCCATCCCTGGAACGCTCACTAATTCTGTGATAAATAAAGTATGGAAAGAGGGCGCAACTAATGCATTACAATGAATAGAGGAGTTCGAAATTCTTCTTCAGTTATAGAGCGTTCTAAAACTCTCGGCTATGCAGCTTACTTTGCGTACATCATTGCGACTAAATATACAAAATGAAAGTGGATCTTTCGGTGATGTTTAATTAAGAAGTTAACTGTGGCTGCCCACGATCGATTAAATTTTAGGGTCCTGATTTGCAAACGTAAGGCAGTAGAATCTTTTTTCTGAATCACACCGCAAGTTACGTTTTGAATTTATGAAAACCATCAGTCACAGCGTAACTTGACAAAACGCTTACAATGAGTTTCTGAACTAAAGAATGATGGATAAATTGGACATTGTAAAATGGTGACATGAATAAGGTTTGCCCAGTGTTTTTCGGAAATTGCGATAATCACTGCACATAGTCACAAGTCTATAGTAATAAACCAAATTGAGCGTGAAATATCGATGGATATAAATAGGCCGTCGGATGCCTCCACCAAATTGTAGGTGTCCATATGAGCACAGCAGGCCTGAAAATCGGAAGTATTTGGTGTGATGATTTCAGGCCGTAATTTTGTTTTTGAGGGCAATGATATTTGGTGTGCTGAGAATTCATGGACCCAACGTTTTCGAAGAAAAACAGATAGGCGATTCAGCATACACTCAGAAACGATTAACTTTGGTGATGTCCGTTATTTTTGTGCAAAATCAGCGCTGACCACCTAATGATTGCACAGGATTTTCTCTCCGTTAATCCCACTTATTTGGTTCCGTCAACCACTCATGCTGCTATCTTGCAGAGAGATATTTTGCAATGAAATATCTGGGTCCAGAATCCTTTTAAATATTTCAGTATTCATTCCTTCCTAATATTGACATGAAAGTTCCCTCAAAATGAACAAAGTATTTAGGAACCCGTTAACGTGTTAGTTGAAAATAGAGGTATCTTCACTTTAACGTACTCGGGTGTCCTTTTTTGTGACGCTTGGTGTGTTTTACAGGTATTACCCCCGTGTTGCTCGTGATTACTGCTCTTTAATCCGAACGTCTAGGCTTCCCCATCCATCTAAACTACCTACGCGCCGTAGCCGCATGTGTCCCCAAATCTCAAATTGCAATTCATCTAAAATCACCTGCTCACAAGGGACATTAGGAACTTCACCTTCAGAATACTCTGGTCTGCCGGGCAACAAAACAAGCCTTGCACTGCTGGGCTTTTCAGGTGAATTTTGCGATGTTTTGGTGGTGAAGATTGTGGCAGCATCAGCTTCCCTACACAAGCACTAGAATCATAAATTTTATGCATCCGAGCAACAAATAAAATTACAGAGTGAGATCCACGGGCAAATATTTAAATCACTTTATAACTTACCAGCCGGCGCATAGTGATGCAGCAAGCCGTCCAACTGACCAACTGCATAACGCTGATTCAGAATCAGAACTTGCGTGATAACATTGACATTTTAGTTCAATATATTGGAGGCAATTTCATGAAATTTTAGAATATTTCTTTTCAGAAATGTTTTACGCATTGCTGCGTAAAATCAGTAGCATTAGCAAGATTCATAAGACATTAAAAGCACTTTTCACCTTCGGCTGTACACGTGAGAAAAAGCAAGCATTCTAGAATCAGGTATAAGCGATGCATTCTTAGATCAGCTGTAGTCAGATGCTCACACATAATCCGCACATTTTGTCTGAACAATACGCTTTCTCATAGTCAATGCGACTGGACAGAAAAACTGGCCAATCATTGGCCGTCTGGCATTTGGCCTACCGATTCTTGGGTGCGCGGAGCAAACATGCGATGGCTATTCACAAATGGACGATCTACGATCTAGGGACAGAGCGTTTGGAAGATTTAACTGATCGGGCTACAATGATTAGACATATAAAGCTAAAACTTATAGACATCGTGAACTTCTTCGGGGTCTTTTTCGACAATGTAGCAAGGAAATAAGCCTTCGTTCGTCATCCTGGTTATTGAGCATTCGACAGTACATCACTGAACACTTGCTTTACCGAAAAAGAAATACAATTCAACGATTGTCTGATTACAAACTGAACTAAGCGGCTTCTAATACACAAATTTCAAAGCCGCATGAAGAAGATAGGCGTGGAAAAATTTATGAAACGCATAACAGTCAAGATCCAGCTCAAGCATTTCGTTTGCGGAAGCATTCAGCCGCCACCAAACGCTGGTATTTATATTGTCACATTGGATTCCTATTGTATGCAGTGGGGCTTCTCGTTTGAGTGTTTATATTTGAATTATTTGTGGTCGTTCTAACGCGAACAATGTCCAGCATGGACACCTACCAACACGATGTAACACACATCGTGATTTTGCGTGCATGCGTTAACACAACCTCCGATCTTATTTTAATAGAAGTGGGTTGATGGCGTAATGACCCGTATCCACTTTGTCTGTCAGTGATCCAGGTTTGAATAAATTTTAGAAACTGAAAACTCGAGATTAGCAGTTTGTACAATTAATCGTCCGGCCATCGGCGAACGAATGATAGATCCAGCCATAAATATCGACTGAATGCGCCAATGATTGCAGTGAGCTCGAAATCGATAGTCCGGTGTCCGTGCAAAGTCATAGGTTGCCTGATCATTTCGCACCTGTAACTGTGTCCGACTAATTTTTCAGCCAGACTGGAGGCATACTGTTCAAAACCTTCGTGTAACCGCAGCTAGTCTTATTGAACTTCAAATGGTCCATTGTGGAGATACCAAGAATTGGCGTCAAATCACTGTTAAGTATCAAACAGTCGATTATATGTTGGTGTCCCTGCTTCGAGTTAACACGCATGAAGTCAAGTACATTTGGTTTTGTGGTTGCACAATCACTTGGAATTTAGAAACTGATGAGTTGCTCCTCATGAACGCATTTCACTCCGTTTGGACAGGTTCAGTATTAGAGACCCAAGAAGGATTCTCAGAAACAGCTTCAATTCGGCCGAGCACGTTTGTCGTTTGCGGGTGCACAATCCCTTGGAATTTAGAAGCCTTTTGGACATGTTCAATATTAAGGAGCTACGAAGGATTCTCAGAAGCAGCTTCATTTTGGCATATTTGATGCACTAGTCAGGTGATAGCTGACGGTAGTTGAGGAGTCGTTTCGCTATTCCTTCCTCACAATCGCCCAGAAAATTTGAAGTAATTTGCTAGCTGGCATATATTCCAACATATTACAAATCCTTAAACCCGAATTCGAGTGTTTTCCCCAGCTATTTTTGTTTATCACCAAAAGGTTCGGAATGAGGTTTTAGACATAAAAAATAACAGATTAAGAATCCTTGCAAAACAGCTGGCGATTTTGCATTTTAATCCAGCTAGGTCTTTTAAAATACGACACACTGCCGGATCAATATCAACGTCTCCACTGATTCTACAGAATCCACCAAAACACATGCGGGTGCAAATCTATTGTATCATCGGACACTGCTCATTAGAAACACTGAGCAAACAGGCAAATGACACATAAACCATAACGTGATTGATTACTCAGTTGTCATTGTAGCAAGCACGTTAGCGTGTATCACGAAATATCTCTGTCGGAGGCGATATACGCCATTGGCTAGCCTCAACACGACGGCGTAACAATGAGCACCTGCACCAGTTTTTTGTTCATTCTCAAGGCACCCACGATATTCGTCGAGTAATTGAATAATGTCTTCAGTTGCCAGCTGATGGTATTTTAGAAGACATTTTTCTATTACTTCCTCACAACCGACCAGAATACATGACATGATATGCAAGCTGGCATATGTTCTAAGATATTCCAACCCCTTAAACCTGACTTCGAGATTTTTGTTCGTCCCGAAAGGAAAAATTCACCAGAATTTTCGGAGTGAGGTTCTAGATCTAAAAGCAATTTAGAAGGCCTTTCGTGACCTCCTAGTCACGAACGTACAGAATTAGTGAAATAAATTTGCGAACTTGGGGAAATATGTTGCTAGCTACACACCCATTTAGGATGATGAGCAAATAAATCGTCTATCACCTCGATCAGACCGTAGACCGACGGCACGACCTAATTGCTCATTAGACCTCACTGGCATGATGGGAATTCAGTGCGATCATATCGAGCCCATTATGTGCACCTCAATTAATGTGGATAGATTTTATTATACGGAACGGATAGTGAAGTACTAATTAGCTACCATCGACCAGAATAGATGAAATTACTTTCGGGCTGGCATATATTCCAAGATATTCCAACCCCTTAAACTCAACTTCCAGTTTTGTCCACCAGTTCTTTTTGTTCGTCCCCAACTGACAATATCACCAAAATATTCGGAGTGACGTTTAAGAACTAACAAATGTCCAGGTTAGAAATGCTCGCAAAACAACTTGGGGGTCTGCATTTAAATCCAGCTAGTTCTTTCAAATTATGACGCACCGCCAGATCGATATCAACGACTCTGCCGATTCTACAGAATCCATCGAAACACATGCGAGTGCAAACACGTCGGATCATCGGATAGGGCACAGTGAAAACACGGAGCTCACAGGCAAAGGAAACGCAAACCGTAAGGCGATTGATTCCCCAGTATTTCTGTTGTCACTATAGCAAGCACGTTAGTGCAAATCGCGAAGTCTGTCTGTCGAAGACGATACAAGCCATTGGCCGGACTCGACACGACGGCGTAACAAGGGGAAGCTGCAACAGTTATTTGGTTATCTTCAAGGCACCAGCGTTGTTCGTCGAAGTAGTCAAGTTTTAAAGCGGCACTATCATTAGAGCACCACACACATGTCACCGCGTTCCCCACACAACACACCGTCAAGTGGGTAATGGATTGACTGGCAACATTACGATGACTGCGCGATTTATGTTATTTAATCTGCCTGGAAATTAATTTTTTTCAATGGATTGAGCACACAACCGTTGTCGAATGCGAAATGTATGATGAATCGCCGCCAACGGTGCTAGGAGCAGAGATTACCCTGAACGTAAACTTTATCATTGCCCACACATTTGAGAATCCAACCTATGTGGAACTGTCCACAAATTCTCACGTGACCAATAGGCACATAGTAAAGTGAGCTCCGAATGCTGGCGTAAAACACAGAGACGGATAAATAAAGCTCGCATGCAAGAGTACCATCAGTAATAGAGTGAGGTCTTCAGTTGTCATACACGCTGCTTATCAGTGGTCAAGCTTTGCCGGGATACACACGTTATTTTTTTCGAAATTGACAGTGTGTTTCCTTTAACCTAAAGCACATTTTATAAAACACATTTTCGGAAATTGTTTTCCAATCGGCAGGTCAAATCCGAATGACGAACACGCGACATATAGACTTAGTGTGATTTTCACGCGTGACTTCTTCCCGTGAAAACATTTCTTATTTCTGAGTACGTAGAATGGGACACAGATTATGAATCGGTATGACAGAACTTTTAGAAGTTGCAAAGTTTTACCGAGATCACCAGTTTTCTTGCGAGTATTCTGTCATGTGGTTTCGGTGCACACAAATCAAAACGAGGCTCGGATGATTAATGGAAACTCGCATGCATACATGCGCATGATTACCTATGACGTTTTACGCTGCTTGGAACTATTCATAACGACGCGTGTCACATATTCCTCCCCTAAACGCAGTTGTTTC
Organism: Opisthorchis felineus; assembly: GCA_004794785.1. Taxonomy (NCBI): domain Eukaryota; kingdom Metazoa; phylum Platyhelminthes; class Trematoda; order Opisthorchiida; family Opisthorchiidae; genus Opisthorchis; species Opisthorchis felineus. Next base: position 102,038 of record SJOL01007034.1, read on the forward strand.
AAATTGCCTTGGAGGCTACCTTGAGCAGGGATGGTCCTCGTCAGCCACAAGAAAGCATCTGGTGACAATTTCGCCTCTAGCCATTTCTGAACCCGGTCGACGAAGTGACAGAGAAATGACAACCCCTGGAACAGGAGATTACCGATCAGTGCCTGCTGGTGCTGTAGGACCCCAATGGGGCCAGACCATTTTGCCACTGCCTGAAAAGAAGCCGAATTCGCGACTACATAATTCTCGGCGTGTGTGGTGTAGGAATGATTAAGTGATTCTCAGATGCCAAGCACGATTTTTGTTAACGGGTCTGTTGTCCCACAAAAACTACAGGCCTTTGAATTGTTCATCATGACCACATTTTACTCCACTTCGAAGGGTTCAGAAGTATGGTGCCGCAAGTGGCCCTCAGCAGATGAAGCCTTACTACCACATATATTGAGCCGCCCATTAAATGATGGCTGGCGGCATTTTAGAGGGCTTTTCTTAACCTCCTAGTCACAAGTAAATTTGTGAACTTGCGGAAATATGTTGCTGGCTACACACCCATTTAGGGTGAGGAACAAATAGATCGTCTATCACCTCGATCACACCGTAGCCCGATGGCGCGATCAAATGGCTCATTAGATCTCACTGGTATGATGGGAATCCAGTGCGATCATATCGACTCCCATTATGTGCATCTCAATTAATGCGGATAGATTTTATTATATGGAACGGATAGTGAAGTATCTATTAACCTCTTCACATAATTAGATGAGAAAAGCTCCACATTTTCAAAATCTCAATTAGACACTAGGTTTTGATTAAGAAGCCCAGGAATCACAGTTTTTGCTATTCTGTGACAGTCTGTGGCAAACAATTTTGCCGCCGATGGGTTTACTACAAAACAGCACCTGATGACAATCTGGGCAGATTATGGTTGAGCTCGGGCCAATGCATATCCGCTGACACACTGTGGTGTGTGTTGTTTTGTGTACAGTTGGAATACAAAATAACCGAAGGCCACAGAATAATTGCTTAAGTTTTCTTTCTCCGGGCTACCTTTGCTCGTTGAGTGTCATCAAACTAAGGGCGTGATTACTCGGATGTACGACAGCGCAAGAAAATCAGCAGTAAGATGTACAAATCTTCATAGCTGGGCGAGCTACAGAACTGAAAATGTAAGAACTTCAAGAGCTATCTCACAGCCTATATTATGCACTTAGGAATCTGGCAACTATCCCGCGGTTCTGCTTGTGAACCACACATCCTATACCTTTAGCTTTGGACGAAGGCCGACCAATCTTCTAGAAGCGATGAAACTAGACCAAACAGGTTCTTCCAGTAAATTTATTGCAGCTTACGTGTCAGTCGCACCTCGAAACTCACAAATTACCAAATCGTTTTCAGATCCCATTTCTAATCCAATTTGTCCAGGCATGCATTTCGGTTCGTCCAAAACTCATTATGATCATCGCTGGCGATAAATGTGGTCAACACTCCACTGTCATGAGACTACCAATGTCTGATATTTTTAGTTTGCACGTTTGCAATGGGACCTCTTTCCCGATTACTTTCTGATTGAATGGGATGCACTATTTCAGTCGAATATCGCGCTCAGTCTCTTTTAAAATTCAGCCGACATATCCACCGGGTACAAAGTTGCTTTACAAAATGCAGTTATTGAGCTTCGGGTTTGTGTTGCAATGTGCAACTGCCATACCCGAAATACTTCCGCGTTGAAGGTGTTTGATATCTAGTATTTTCTGTGCAATCGAGCACCAGTGTGATAACCTTTGAGGAAATGTGCAAACTCACTTGTTTCATCATGTGGAATACGCTAGCGCGTGAACACGGTTGAATGTTTAGAAGTGATAATTCAGGTGCGGTCAGCGTACATTGTACAGAACCAAGAGATTTGACGCAATTGTTGTTCGAAATATCGCCAATTGATTCCCACCTCTAATATATTTCTGCACACTTCCGTATTGTTTGGGCAGCCAGGTTCATCCTCCTTCACACTCAAACACGGTGATCATTGTCGGCCAAGAGCACCTTATTTGATACAGTTCGTATGCAGGTTGCATTAATAAGTGCACCCACTGAGTCCACAATTTCAACCTGGTATTTTAACAGCTAGTTCATGTAGACTTGTAGCCCTGAAGTGCGTTGTTGCAGGCCAGTTGCTCCGAGAATTAATATTTCATCGTAGCATTCATTTACTCAGAGTGTGGGGATCAACAACGAAATTAATTCCTTACCGATATTATTTATGGTAAAAAGTGGTTTCCAAATGGATAAAAACATACTGTGAAGAATTTAACATGGCTTCTACGATTCGGGAATAAGTCGCTGATCCCTATTTAGGTAATCCAGAGTGCGAGGGATAGCGCTAGGCAATACTGCGGAAAAGAATGTCTACTTGCCGGATTATGCCAGAGATGTCACCGATCCAACAAGCATGCTCTGGGAAAATTCGTTGAGATGATCATAGGAGAATAGAAGAGCACTCTCGAAGTCGTTGTTGGCGTCGCTTGGTTTCACACCCTTACAGCCCTGATGGAGACTTCAATTTCATTATGAAAGCTAAGCGGTGTAACTAATCTAGTCCGTGTTAACTTTTTCGTGAGCTTTTCCGTCCTCTGTGCTACTTACGTCGCAAACGGTCGTACCCTCCAACCCCTGAGGAAATTTCAGCTTTCCCTGTTGCGCTAGCGAAATTGGCTTGCTACTATTGATTAAAACGGTACGTGGGAATTGAAAAGTGTGATCCTGATGAAATCCGTGAATGACCTGCACTTAGAATGTGAGATTTCACTACAAAGAATTGTGATTTGTTCCTTCTAGTCAGTGGACATTTGTTCATGTTTATATAACAATTTTTCGTATTGGCCCTCTGGATCTCTTCGTTCACAACAAAGCGCGTATTTTACATTCGATGCTTTTTCGGTGGAAGAAAAAAATCAGTGAAATTTACTAGAGGACGATTTCCAATGGACTGTGTCACATGAGCAGTACGCTTCACTTATGTACCTTGCCCTAAATCCCTGTTGCTTGGTCAGTGCGTGCCAGGCTTCTCCGTAATATAAGAGTCTGGTGAAGCCTACCTAGGTTGAAATACTAAGCAGCACTGTGCAGCTGTTTCATCCCGATTCGGAATCATCAGCAGTTTGCATACCACGGAAATCAGGGAGCTTCAAACGAGCGAGCAACCGTCCAGTGTTTGAACAACTAACCGATCCCACTTGTGAAATGAGGTGAGAATACCAAAGTACCCCTTACTTCAGCTTCGGTAAATAAGTAGCTTGGAGGAAGGATAAACTCACAAGATGAGAAAAGGTTTCATCTGAGAAGTCGTGGCTCGAGGGGACAGCTAATACACGACCGCGTGATTTTGCTCGTGTGACTAAAGGATGAGTAGCGCTATATTCCGTCTAAGCGTAAGTGAATCGCACTGCTGTTTATTCAGATGAAAGAGGAATAACGAGTGAAGATTGTTGTGGTGTCCGTGCATCGTCGTCAAAATTCAGTATGGGAACTTTGATTGGCAATACTAGAACACGAATATTTGTGAGGACGCTACTTGTTTCACGTAGTAAGTCTTCCACTACCTAGTGATCAGCTGAGGTCGTCCTGGTTAGGCAGTATAGTTTTGAGAATGCCAATTCTTGGGGACGACACTGAAGCCGCTCGCACGCAACTTCTTGACAAACACTCCGGGATGGCCCGGACCCGAAAGTCTATCTAACCTTACTGAGTTCTAAAAAACAGGCTTCTTCTTATCGGTGAAGCCAATGTATGTTGAAATGCCAAGTGGCACTCTGCAGTTGTTTCATCCACATTGAGAATCATCAGCAGTAAGTACACCACGAAACGTAGATGGCACCGAAAACTTGAGACAACGGCTAAACAATCAAACGCTCCTATTTGAAATCTCGGTCGAAAATTACTGAAACCCCTTGCATTAACATCAGTCTATAATTGGTTCCGAAGAAGAATCATTTCACAAGATTAGTGAAACCTACATTTGGTTTCTATGACCGAAGGATTGGTAGCGCCATATCCCGCCTATGTGCGAGTTAATCACAGTGTTGATCGGAACCTCGTAGCAGAACGTTTACTTGTTCAAACTACTAGCCGAGATATGGCGTTGTGTGGAGTTTCGTAAAATGCGCACTGCGGATTATTCCACCTAAGATAAAACTCATCTGAAGAGTGCTTCTGAGCTCCTTAGGTTATCAGCATAATAGTGCTCTCTCTTGAAGGACAGAATCCATTTTTTATACGTTGGTTGTTACACGACAATACAGAAAGCAAACCAAACGCTGTCAAAAACTCGAAGCTCGCAATTAAAGCTTAAATCTTTTCAATGAGTGGTCAGGAGATTTGGCAAGTCCCTTGAAATCACAAAACGCACATTGTGATAAGCTTTGATGTATAGTGTTATTCTGAGGCAACGTATGCATTGTTTGGCCCTCAAATAGATATTTTTGTGCGTATGCCTCTATCATAAGAATAGTTTATAATGCCATATCGCACGTATCTAATCATTTCAAGGAGCATTTCATAAACACCCAGTATCTGGAAATTTTCTGCGGGTTTCAAAGGAGCCTAGGGCTTCAGGTAGTACAGAAACGTCCCTCTGTATTCTGACTTACATTTCACAGACACGCTGTTTTTCTAAGTTTGCATCAAAGATATACTTCTGAGAGCTTCAAAATCAGCGTCACATCGACAAACAATAACTGAAGGCAGCCTGGACGTCCTCAGCTGAGGCCGACGTTGTTTCAGTCTTCTTCTAAGTACACGTGATACGGGCTACGTTTATTACAGCTGGTAACAGAAGGGGATATTGTATAGATGCAACGCTATTAAACATAAGGCTGCGGAAAACTCTTCGACAGTCCAAGACCGGTTCTGATCTACTTAGGGCTGGCTCATTAGTTAGGCACAGTCTATTGTTTTCCGACTATCGTGAGTTCTACTTGAACCCAAATTGGATAGATTCCACAAACATTAATTGGCGTACAAATTTGGCTTCGACGGAAGGAGCACCTTTGACGGAACCCAGCCGAATCTGTCATGTGTGATGTTCTTGAACAAGTGAACATCGTGAACGAGAGCTTCAGCTGGGTTCCAGGTGAGTCTTCCGTCAAAAACAACTTGATATGCAAATGACCGCATTTGTAAAAGAGGATATCGCTATGCGAAATACACTCGTTTGCACACCAGTTTGGTTTCGCGATATGTCGAATATCTTACCAATTGAAACATGAGGCGGTCTCATGCAGCACATTCGGTTACTTGAAAGCATCATAAACGGGAGATTCAGCTGGGTTCCAGGTACGTTTTTCGCATATGCCTAATTACTTAGAACTGAGTTTCCTTTTTTCGTTTTTTTTCTCGATGTAAAATATGCAACGTATATAAAATGCATTATGAACCCATTCAACTCCTCACTGACGATGTCATCTCAACTGGCGAAGGAACGTTTGCAACCCGACTACTAATCGGTGTACCCGACCTGACTATATTCCGCATCATCGCAAGCGTATCACGTTGTAGCGCTGGCCGTCATCATGCTTCCTGTGGAACTGGTGGGTGGCAGTTTGGAAATAAGATATGTTCGAAATGAACGCAAGCTTTTATCGCAAAATGCTGAAAGCAATGAAATCAGCAAGCGCTGTGAGCATTTCTGAGTGAATTTTACAATTCATTTCTTGGGAGTACTGTGCTCACTAACAAGGCCTTCCTCCCGTTGAACCAAAAGTAGACACCTGCTGATCCTCGTGTCTAACGCATCGGTGACGTTTGAATGTGTCAGACCATGAATATTCGTTTCCACATAACGTGCATACAAAAGGACGCTCTCGGGTGTGAACGACGGAATGTCTTTTCAGTTCACGGGGACATGGAAAACATAGCTTGCAAACTATGCACTCGTACTTCTTGGATTTGGGTGTGTAAACATCGGGATGCTTTGTCAATTTGTGCTTACTTAGAGTGGCACGGCTTCCAAAAGACTCCTCACAACGAGCACATTGATATACTTTCGGCGCGACAGAATGAGACGTTTCATGACGTTTCAAATCGGGTGCGTAGGGGAATGGTCTTTGACAGACATGACAAGTGAACTTGTGGGATAAAGCATTGTCCACCGGATGCTTCCGAATCACGTGTGTATTCAAGGTATTCGCATACTTGAATGTCTTTCCACAGCACTCACACAGGAACTCGTGGGTTGCACTGTGTCTGTTCATGTGCGTTTTCAATGCAGATGGGGAGACACAGGTTAATCCACAGATCGAGCATTTCCGATACGAGTAAGTTAACCGCTTGTTATTATGGAGTCCAAAGTCATGTCGGCGTTTGCTATACGCGGAAGCAAATAGACGACCACAGATATTACACCACAGACTATTTTCTCCGTTGCTTGAGGGGCGATCAGTCAGTGATGGCTGCGTTGCAGTTGAGCAACTTCTGGTGTTTTGGATTTGTGATGAATCCGTATCGCAGATTTCTCCTCGTTGGCAGCAGATGTTTGCCACACTTTTATCCGCTTCACTATTGCAATCGACAGGACTTTGTTTGTCCATCCCTGGAACGTTCACCAATTCTGTGATAAACACGGCATAGGGAGATAGCACAACCGATGCATTACAATAACTAGAGGATTTCAAAATTCTGTTTCAATTTTGAAGCCTTGGAAATCTATTTGTTCCGTAGTTTACTCCGCGTTAATCATTGTGAATAATTACATAAGGTGAAAATGAATCCCGAGGCATATTCGCTTAAGGAGTTAACTGTAGGTGCCTACAATGGTGCATTATTATGTGTTCGGGTGGTGAAAATTATGGCTGCAAAAGCCTCCCTCCACTAGTATGAAATTCATAACATCATAACATCATAATTCGAACAACAAATTAAATTACAAATGGAGATCCACGGGCATATATTTAGATCATTTTATAACTTACCAACCGGTGCATAGTGTTGCAGCAAGCCGTCCAGCTGACCAACTGCAGCAGAAAGGAAAGAAATATCGGGCATAACACTTATTTTAAATCACCACGTTTGCGATAACGTTGACAAGTTTGTTCAATATGTTAAAGGCGATCTAATGAAATTTTAGCACATTTCTCGTCAGGAATATTTTGCGCATTACCGAGTAAAATCATTAGCATCTGCATCATTCATACGATATTTACAGCGCTTTCCACCTTCGGCTTTACACTTGAGAACAAGCAAGCATTCTAATATCAGGCATAGGCGATGCATTCTCAGATCGGCGGAAGTCAGATGCTCACAAATAATCCGCACGTTTTGTATGAACAATACGCTTCCCGATAGTCAATGCGATTGAGCAGAAAAACTAGCCAATTATTAGCCGTCTGGCAGCTGACCTCACGAGTTTCGGATGCGAGGAGACAACGTGCGATGGCTATTTGCGCATGAACGATGTACCAAGTTAAATGGACCACTGTCCGTTAACCCGTCTAGGGGAGAGCGTTTGTAAGACATAACACAACGGCCTTGCCTAAGCTAAAATTATTAGACAGCGTAAAAGTCATCGGGACACCTTTCGGCAATGTATCACAGAAAGGAACCTTCGTTCTTCAGTCCCGGAATGATAGTTAGTGGGCATTCGGCAGTACATCACACCACACCCATTACACTGAAATAGAAATACAATTCGGCGATTGTCTGATTACAATCTGAGCTAAGCGAAAGGCAATGCGCCAAATTAAAGACGCATGAATAAGATAGGCGAAGAAACACATTATGAAGTGAATGACGAGCATAGACTTTTCGATTGCGGAAGCATTCCGCCACCGGCTGCTGGTATGCATGCTGTCATATTTGACTTGTGTTGTGTGCAGTGGGATTCCTCGTTTGAATATTTCCATTTGAAGCTTGAATTATTTGTGGTCGTTCTGACGTGAACAATGACCGGCATTATCACCCTCCAACAGGATGTTACACAGACCGTGAGTTTGCGTAAATGCCTACAGACAATCATGTGGAGAGTGCCCATCCTGTGAACCTCCGATCTTGGTTTATTGGAAGCCGATTTTTGGCGTGTGGTTTCCTACCTACTTTTTCCGTCAGTGTTCCAAGTTTGAAACTTAAAACGATAGATTTGTAGGTTGGCCATTGGCGGCCCATTACAAGTGTGATTGAATCGAGTGAGAGATGCTGCCATATCTATTTGCCAAATTTGCCAATGAGTGCATTGAATTCGATTGATTGGTCATTGAGTTTCACTTGCCAGTAGGAAGAGAACAAGGCAGTCTTTTAAAATTGTGTTTTCCAACAGTTTTGAAGTACATCATATGTTCCAGCGAAACTTCAATATTTGCGGCGCAGAAAGGAAGTCGACAGCTTGGCATCCGTGCAAAGTCATAAGTTGCCTAATCATTTAACACCTGCACCTGAGTCCCGCTAAGGAAGACTGTGGGTTAATTAATGGACGATGTGCTAAGCAAAAAGGACGGACGAATAAACACCCAATAGGCAACTTTTCATGAAGTGCCATGGAACCGCTCCCACTGACAATGCCACTAGAGCACCATGAACTGGGCCACATGGGCTAATGCCTCTAGGTATGAAAACCAATTTTTCAGGAGAAACAGGAACATGCTCTTCAAAATCTATGCCCACTCGTGAACAAACTCGACACAGCTAGTCTTGTCGAAGTTCAGCTGCTTGGTCACGGATAAACGAAGAAATGGCGTCAAATCACTGGTAACTACAAAAAATTCGATGATATGTGTGCATCCCAGCTTCGAATAAACAAGCCAGAATGCAAGCGTATTTATAGCTTATCGGTGCACAATTCCATGAAATATAAAAACCGTTGGATTGCTCATCTTGAACGCATTTCACTCAGTCTGTACAGATTCAATGTTAGGGCGACACGAAGGATTCCCAGAAGCAGCTTCACTTCGTCATATTTCGTGCAATAGCCAGGTGACAGCTGGCGGTATTTGAGAAGTCAATTTGCCATTCTTTCATCGCATCCGCCCAGAATACCTGAAACAAATTGCGAGATGACAGATTTTCCAAGATACTTCAAAGCTTTGTAATTAACTTCTAGTTTTCTTTCCCAGTTCCTTTTGTTCCCTTTGTTCATTTTGTTAACCGAAATGTTCGAATTGACGGTTTGGACCTAACACCATTACATCGCAAAACAACTTGCGATTCTGCATTTTAATCCGCCTAGTTCTTTGAAAGTATGATACAGTCAGATCAACACCACATTCTCTACTGATTCTATAGAGTCCATCGAAATACGTGCGAGTTCCCACATCGGATCATTGGATAGGGTTTAGTGGAAACACTGAGGAAACAGGCAAAGTGAGCACAAACCATAACGCGATTGATTATACACTAGGTGTGGTATCATTGTAGCAGACACGTCAGTGTATATCGCACAATCTCTCTTTCGGATGTGTTTTACATTTTGGTTTTTGAATGCGTGCAAGACTTTGCACCGGTGTAAACTCGAGGAAATGAGTTGGGTGGGAGGACGTGCAGAGAAGCATTGCAAGTCATTGGCCGGCCTCGACACGACGGTGTAACAATGAGCACCTTCACCAGTAATTTATCTATCTTCAAGGCACCCGCGTTATTCGTCGAGCCATTCAAATTTCATTGCGGCACTATCCCTACAGCGCCACACAAATGTCACCGCGGTCACCACACAACACACCGTCTACATGGTACAGGATAGACCGGAAGCAATATGACGCCTCCGTGGTTGAAGATTTTTAATCTATTTGTAAGTTAACTTTTATCTGGATTGAGCCTACAACCGTTGTCCGATACGAAGTGCACGATAAATCTCATCACCCAGGGCTTTGATCAGAGATTACTCTGAAGATAAATTCTATTGTTGCATACACATTAGGGGAACCACTTTACGAGGAACTCTCCACAAATCCTCACGTGATGAAAAGCCACGTAGCGGAGCGAGATCCGATTGCTGGTGTGAAACACAGAGACTGATATGCAACGCTCAAAGAGAAGAGTACCATCAGAATTAGGGTGAGGTCTTCAGTTGTTTATCAGTGTCCAGATTTTCTGGGGTATCCACATTATATTTTTTCGAAAGTAACAGTGTGTTTCCTCTAATTCAAAGCACGTTTTATAAAACACATATTCGGAAATTTTGTTCCAATGAGCAGATCGAATCCGGATGACCCACGCATAACGTAAACTCTTGGCCTGATTCCAACATGTGAATTCTTTCCGTGAAAAAATGTCTTGTTTCTGAGTTCGGAGAATCTGATACAGCTTACGAACTGATATGACAGATCTAATAGACGTTGCAAAAATATGCTGAGGTCACCATTTTTCTTACAAGTGTTCCGTCATCTGGTTTTAGTGCACACAAATGAAAGCTGAGTTCCGATGACTAGTGAGACATGCACACGAAAACCACTGCGATCTCATTCGGAATATGTCATGTTTGCCGTAGAACGCATGCGATGCTCCATTCGCAACACGTGTTGGGTCAACAGAGATGATATTGCACCACTGTGATTCCATTCCTATCGGATGACTGGATACTGCTGTGTGTCAGGTGACTTCGCACCATAGCAAGAAATCACCATGAAAGTTTATGCACGCTGACTAAGAAACCTTAGTTATTTCGATGAAATCTCGGCTTCGGCGAAAATCATTTTGTTCCTGACTGAGGATTGTTTGAGTGCACCAAGTGCAGTTCTGCTATTGGTGAGAAACTATCATATTGGTAGTGGCAACCTCGTACCGAGTATCAGGTTTGAACGCTGTAACTTGAGAGCATCTGCTCGCCGACAGAACAGAAGTACATGTGTCGACGAAGAGTCTTATCTTTACACGAAGTCAGAGATGGGCTCGTTGGCCAGTGAAGGAAACGACAACCTCTGGAAGAGGAGATTACTGATCAGTGCCTGCTGGTGCTGGATGACCTCGACGGGGCCAGAAGTGTTTGCCATTGCCTAAAAATAAGCTGAATTCGAGACCACATTGTTCTCGGCGTATGATGTACAGGAATAATCAAATGATTCTCCAATGCCAGGCACGATTTTTGTTAACGTGTCTGTGGCTCCACAAAGATTGCAATATCCGATTACGATATCCGGCAATGCAAGAGAATGAGCAGTAACCCATATATATTGGTCCGAAGTCACCTCAGGTATGTCGCTTTCAGCTTTCTTATTGCGGGCATTAAACTTGTCCCAAATGCAAGAAACATAAGATGAAGAACCTATCGGATTGATGATGCTGATGTTTGTAGTAACTTCACCCTAGCTCACTCCGATCACCTTGTCAGATATAACACTTGGGCTGGTCTAGAGATATTACCACCTGCGTTCTTGCTGAGTTCTATTACTTAGTTTCAACGTCTAGGCTTCAGTGTCACCCTCCATCTAAGCAGTCCTCTCGCAACATCCCAGTGCGTTCCTAGATACATAGTGCTAATCCACATGGAATTACCTGCTCACCAGGGACTTTGGGAGCTCTGCATTTATAACACTCTGTTTCATTGCATTGTGACGTGATCAAAATCGTAAGATGTTTTTCAACGATTTTACCTTAAGTTTTCCGCGGTTTTCTTGCATGTGTCATCAATTTTTGTAGGCAAGAACCAGGTGGTACTAGATTGTTCGCGTTTGTCTAGGATCTCCCAAGGAAGCCGTCATACACACACGTCAACCAATTTGGTTATCCCAATGGGGGACTTGAATTATTATTTCAAAGTGGTGTTGTGTATTTCGACTTTAAATTGAGCTCTCAGAACAATACAAAGTTCACAGATGGAACTAAACACCGGAACTGAAGATGTAATTATTTCCAGAGCTATCTTCCTGCTTATATTGTGCGCCGAGGAAGCTGCCAAATATCCGACGATTCTGCAAGTAAAGCACACACCTGTGCATGTTAGCCTTTGGTTAGATGAACGCCAACCAAGCTCAAACAGGTATTTTAAGCAACTTTGTTGCATTTCACGTATCACTCGCACCCCACTCCTCATAAATTACCAATCCAATTTGTCCCGACGTGCATTATGATTCATCCAACAATCATTATGAGTATCGCTCGTAATAACTGCGGTGGATAAATATCTGATCCTTTAACTGTACGTGCTGGTGCTGTAAGAGCTCGACTGCTCTCGAAAAATTTTTTCACCACTGCATGAAAAAGCCTGATGCGCGACTAAATTGTTCTCGCTGTATATGACGAAGGGATCACCGGAAAAGTATTAAAATGCCGGACACGCAATCGGCTGCGGGTGTGTAGTCCAACTGAAATTGGATACCGTTGAATCGTTCATGAGTGCGTTTCACTCCGTTTGCGCGGCTTTAGAAATGAAGAAGCAAACAATGACTTCTACAACCAGCTTTGACTCAGTGTAAAATAATGTATGGATCGGTAATAGCTGACGACATTACCGATGACATTTTGCGATTTCTTTCTCACAAGTGATTTGCGACTTTGCATCGACCACAAACCATCTATTTTTCACTGGGTTTGTAGACTCATTGAACTAGATGATATACTCAAAGTCTGTCGGACAACGTAATTTTCGGAAGTTGATTTGTTGTGCATTCCCTGGTTACTGAGATTCAATGACAAATCAAGCCAACTCACTGCGCATAATGTCACAGTTGGTTGACTCGTATGACTGCGTCTCATTCTATCCAACGCTTGTGGTGAGCAACTCGTGGCAAAACGATTAAGTGTCCAAACTACTTATTTGTAGTTTGCCTGTTGAAATCTCTCTGGAGCTTCGTTGGATGCGCTTTGGGGGTGTTTTCAATAAGGATGTAACTAGCGTGCAGTGCTTCTCGAATTTCTGGCAGAGAATAACTGCATTTGCAGGATTAAACCCTTATTAAATACGCCTAATTTCCGCCGCATTATAATCAATCTATAAGTATGCTCAAAGGTGACATGCTTCACATGAC
>SJOL01007034.1:138495-155574 GCA_004794785.1 Opisthorchis felineus
CTCGGAACCTGGGCAGTCTGAGGATCAGTTGCAGATCCAGCATCCGTGCTTTGACACTTTCGAAGATCTGTGCTTCGCTTGTCCATTCGAATTTCCGATTTTCCCCAGCAAGTCGTACAGTGGGGCAGAAATCGTGTTGAACTCCTTGAAAAACCGGCTGAAGTATCCTGCTCGTCCGGGAAACTGCCGTGGGGACCGATTTGAATTGGGAACAGCACAGTCCTCGATCTTTGCTAGTCTTTCTGGCAGTGGGCTACTCTCTTCGTGACCCATTTCATGCACGAGCATTGCCACCGAACACCGAGCGAGCTGTGTCATTGCTTCATTTATCCGCAGGCCAGCCTCCCGGATACGCTTCAATACGGCCTACAAGTGAACTGTATGCTCTGGTTCCGAATTGCTGTACACAACGATATCGTCTCCGTACACAGCAACATTCTGTAGTCCCTTCGTTAAACGAAGTATCAAGCTCCGGAATGTGAATGGTGCCATCGACATACCAAACGGCATCCTTCTAAATTGATACTGGGTGTTCCCAAACGTGAACGCCGGTTGTTCTCAATCTTGCGCCCTGATAGATAGTTGCCAGTATCCGGAGCGCAAGTCGAACACCGAGAAATATCGAGGACACTGGAGGTAATCAAAAATCTTCGCAACCAAAGGGACAGCTACAACCTGGTTTACTGTCAGCTAATCCATCAGCCAGAAATCCACGCAAAACCGGTAGTTTCCGTCCGCCTTTTTTACAAGCACAACCGGAGAGCTGTACGCACAGTTGGCTTCCTCGATAATACCATTTTTCAACATCTCTTGAACTTGTTTATGGACGTCCTCCCGTAGATGGAGCTGCAGCGGACGGGGGCCATAAGGTCGAAAGCATTCGGACGAGAGGTGAATTTCGTGTTCATTCCACGAGCAGAAGCTAAACGGATATTCATCTGCGAACAGTTCGGGGTATTCCTCGACCACGGACTTTACTGACGGCACTTTACAAGACGGAAACTTTCGGGCCTGTAGAACGCTCACGGCAGTGCTTGGGTAACCTTCGAGCTTGACTGCGCCAAACATTGTCACAGTTTTCCCCGCTTTAGGTGAACCACGTATTCTGCGCTCTTGAGAAAATCTGGTTCCAAGATTGTCTGCTCTATGTCCGGACTGATAAAAAACTTCTGTGGCCCAGGCGCATTGAGTGCATTTACAATCATTCCATCTTCAGTTGGTATTCTCTTACTGCTCTTACAGGTAGTGGTTTGCATACACCTTCGTTCCCTCTCTGTCGCATGGATACCCCCGCTCCTGTATCTATCAGGCACAGCTCCTTCTTCCCGTATATCTCAATATCGGCTTGTATCACGGCTTTTGTCACAGCACTATTTGCAACCCAGCCGGGAAACGAGGAGTAATCCAAAGTATTATTATGTACAGTTGGTCGGGTACAACGACATTGATTCTTCCAGTGGCCATGCATGCCACACCTGCAGCACCGGCTCGTTCGAGCGTGCCTCCACGGTTCCGACTTGATGACTGCAAGCTGTCCGGCAGGTTGGTTCACTTTGTTTTCCAGGTCCTCCACTGGTGAACCATCCCTCTTCTCCTGCGACTGCAACGTGACCAGTGGCACCTCGGTCAATTCCCGGGCCGGATGCACAAGCTCCTCCACACTCAATTGGCCAGTCGCTCTCGTAAACTGCAACTGGGCACCAAGCGCAGGCTTCACACCTTCAACGGACTAATCAGACAGTAACTGCTAGCGCGAACATGCGTCTAGTCCCGGCAAAGCCCGATTCAACGACTGCTGCAGGCTGGTGGAGAACACAGTCGGGTCGCATCCAGGTCGCATCATGGCTGTCTTGAAACGCTTCATAGCCTCCTGGCGGTCGGTCAGCGTTTCGAACTCCGCTGCAACAACTTCCTTCGCAGCGGCACAGTCCAGCTTCCGAGGGCGCCTTCTGGCCGCATCCAGGGCCGCCAACGGCTTGCCTCTGAGGAGAGTCTTCAGTGCCGCCAACTTACCCCGGTCTGTCTCCAGTTCAGCCGCCTCCGCAACCTCTTCGAAACCTCCCTGGAAGGTCTGCATATCTCCAAACTCAAAAGGTTGTGGCCACGAGATTTTCATTCATATCCAGGTCATGCAACCAAATTTAAGTGTGAAATAACTTCCCCTTGAAATCGCTTGACAGCAAACACCAAGTAAGGAGTTACAAACTATTGGAAAGGAAAAGAAAGGTCTCATATGCACATGGTTTATAAAAACTGAAAATTCTCACGCGCCTTCTGGGAGTTTCATGAATAATCATTTTCTGTCACGAAATTGTAAACGAACACTGAAAGGCAGTTCCCGAAGTTTCGTAGTAAAATTCACTTTCCATTAGACGCGAGGCGCGGTTACGAGAAACCACATACTACTCGCATGCCTCATCAGAGGCATCCGAGTTTACACAGGTATCAAGGATTCACAGGGTCAGTTTACCTTCATATGCAACTGAGGCAAAATCCTCGCATCATCATTTTGACACTGGTCAATTATATCAGCATAGATTATTGATAATTTCCTCAGCTTAGATGCCTGCCCAAGTACTGAGAAGTGACAGTGGTAGCAACATAGTGTAGCATACAACCGATGAGATCAGCGATGTCTGATGTCTGGTGTGCTGAGGATTCATTTAGTTACGTTATTCAGCATACGCATAGAAATGGTTAACTTTCGACGATGTCCGTTATTTATGCGCACGGTTGAAGTGCAAAATCAGCGCTGACTACTTTGTGGTTCTACACGGTTTTTTCCCGATTAATCTTACTTATTTGCTTCCATCAACCATTCACGCTACTGCCTTGCAGAGGATATAACAATGAGACATCCGGGTCCAGAATCACCTCAAATATTTCAAGTTTTATTCCTACTAATAATGACAAGGACATTTTCTTAAAGTAAACAATGATGAAATTAGGAACCCGTTAACCTGTAAGTTGATTATAGTGATATCTTTACCCTAACGTACTCGAAGTCCCACCTCAGGTAACGCTTTTGGTGGTCTACAGCTTTTAGCCACCCCGTGTTGCTCCTGGGTACGGCTCTTTAATTTGAACTGCTGGGCTTCCCTGTTATCATCCATCTAAACAACCTGCTCGCAGTATCCTCGTGCATCAGCAAACCTCTAATGGACGTTTATCTGAAAACCCGTATTAATAAGAGATATTAGGAACTTAACGTTTAGAATACTCGGATCTGCCAGACAAAAAAAGAAGCCCTGCATAGCAGGGCTGCTCAGGTTAATTATTCTGTGTTTGGTTGGTGGAGATTGTGGCTGCATCAGCTTCCCTACACCAGTACGAGAATCACATATTTTATGCAGCCGAGCGACAAATAAATTACAGAGGGAGATCCACAGGTATATATTTAGATCAGTTGATGACTTACCAACCGGTGCATAGTGTTGCAGCAAGCCGTCCAGCACACCGACTGCAACGGAAAGGAAAGAAATACGGGGCGTAACACAGATTTTAAATCAGCACGTT
Organism: Opisthorchis felineus; assembly: GCA_004794785.1. NCBI lineage: Eukaryota > Metazoa > Platyhelminthes > Trematoda > Opisthorchiida > Opisthorchiidae > Opisthorchis > Opisthorchis felineus. Next base: position 142,012 of record SJOL01007034.1, read on the forward strand.
CGCGAAAACATTGACATTTTAGTTCAATATATTAGAGGCAATTTCATGAATGTTTTACGCATTGCCGCGTAAAATCATTAGGATCAGCAAGATTCATACGATATTTACAGCGCTTTCCACCTCCGGCTGTACACGTGAGAATAATCAAGCATTCTAGGGTCAGGTATAAGCGATGCATTCTCAGATCAGCTGAAATCAGATGCTCACACATTATCCGCACATTTTGTATGAACAATACGCTTTCTCATAGTCAATGCCATTGGACAGAAAAACTAGCCAATCATTAGCCGTCTGGCATTTGGTCTACCGATTCTTGGGTGCGCGGAGCAAACATGTGATGGCTATTCACACATGGACGATGAACCAAAGTAAATGAACCACTGCGGGTTATCCCACCAGGGGACGGAGAATGTAGAAGACTTAACAAATTGGCCTAGAATAATTGGACATTTAAGGGTAAAATATACAGATGGCAAAGAATTCATCGGGCGCTTATCGATAATGTATCACACCGGCTGCTGATATTTATGCTGTCACAGTTGATTCCTATTTTGTGCAGTGGAGCTTCCAGTTTGAGTTTTTCCGGTTGAAGGCTGAATTATTTGTGGTCGTTTGGCATTGACACCCACCAACTCAATGTAACGCGGACCGTGCTTTTGTGTGAATGCATACACAAAACCCTGCCAGTTTAGTCATCCTCCGATTTTGGTTTAATGGAAGCCAATTGTTGGCGTGTTGTTTCCTACTAACGTTGTCTGTCCAGCACGTCCAGCACTGACACCCACGAACACGATGTAAAACAAACCAGGGTTGAATAAATTTTCGAACCAGAAAACAAGATATTCGTAGTTTGAAAAATTCGTCGTCCAGCCATCGGCGGATGAATGAGAGTTGCAGCCATATAAATCGACCGAATGTGCCAATGAATGCAGTGAGCCCGAAATGGATAATTCGGTGTCCGTGCAAAGTCATAGGTTGCCTGATCATTTTGCGCCTACCACTGTGTCCGACTGAGGAAGTCTCTCGCTTCAATAATATACGACATGGTAAGCATGCCGTAAGAACGAGTAAACTAAATACGCAACATTTCATGAAGTGCCATTGGAACGGCCCTCACTGACAACACCACGAGATCACCATGAACGGGGACAGACAAGCTAAAGTCTCTGCGTATGAAAATTAATACTTCAGCAAGAACGGAGGCATGCTCTTCAAAATCTTAGCATAACCGCAGCTAGTCACGTTGAACTTCAAGTGGTCGATTGCGCAGAAGTCAAGAATTGGTGTCAAATCACTGTTAATTAGCAAACAGTCGATGATATGTTGGCGTCCCTGCTTCGAGTTAACACGCCCGAAGTTGAGCATATTTGTTTTTTGCGGTTGCACAATCCCACGGAATTTAGAAACCGCTGTGTTGTTCATCATGAATTAATTTCACTCCGCTTGGACAGGTTAAATTTTGGAGAGCCAGTAGCGGTTCCCAGAAGCGGCTTCACTTGGGCATATTTGCTGCAATAGCCAGGTGATAGCTGATGTCATTTCGCCATTCCTTCCTCACCATCGACCAGAATACCTGAAATGATTTTCGAGCTGGCATATATTCCAAGATATTCCAAGCCCTTAAACCTGACTTCAAAATTTTTCCCCCAGTTTCTTCTGTTCGTCCCAAACGAAAAACGTCACCAAAATTTTGCATAAACATTTGTGAGTCCACTCCACGAGGAACTCTCCCCGAATTCTTGCGCGATAAAAAGGCCGTAGTAAAGTGGGCTCCGAATGCTGGTGTAAAACACAGAGAGTGTTTTACAAAACTCACATGAAAGAGTGCCATCAGTAATGGTATGAGGTCTTCAGCGAAATCCAGGGATTTAACATGTACGTCCATGGAGAACACTGCCCTCGGTGCACATTCACAAAGGAAATAGTGCGGTTTTACAACGCATAGTGAAAACGATCTACCATATGTAACCACCCGTGGCTACTTCTCTGGTCTTCCTGATGGAATCCACAATCCGGTGCGGCTTTTGTGTAGTTTCTCTAGAGAATCAGCAGAATGGGGGACATGAGCAAGTATCCAGCAAATGTCTTGCCACGTTTGTAAAACTGAAACCCTGAATAAGATGCATGTTTGGCGCCACATTGCAAGAAATCCTGATGCACATAAATGGAATTTGGGTTACACCTACAAACGGAGTAGCACCGTGGTCTCTCACACACTGTCAAGTAAAACCTCATCCCACTGAGCCCATTTTCCGCGTTTCTTGGTGGTGGTCTACGTTGACCTGGCTCATAACTAGAGATTGTTATGTACAGAAGCCAACGTGAGAGGAAACGTGATCACCTGTAGTCAACAGCTCCAAATTCCAAACTAAAAGACAAACGTACGAAGACCACATCGGGTGCATACAAAATGCTGATAGTTGAGTTAGTGACGATGCATTTCTGATTGAAACGTCATATTACGTTTTCATTTACAGAATGGTTTTGCATTGATGGCCGTCGGATTCGCGTACCGGTACGGACGGTCTCCTGCGCGAAAGGGTCAAGAGTGCTTGTACAGAAACCTCATAATATAGGTTAGCGAGGTTGGTGTGCGAGCGGTTGAATGTGTTGACGTCATAAGAACACCCATGTAAACAGAAAGACGTGTATTAAAAGGTGTGTTACTTTCGGGCTTGTAGTTTTGCGAGATAGAAATTAAGAAAAATCAATGTCCCTCGTTCATTCAATGACTACAAATGTGGTTTTATAAGTGACTTAGGTGATCTCCTGTGAGCCCTGGGCATTGAAAATGCTTTGTCTCAACTATATAGTATAGTGTGGTATCTATTTAATGCCCTAGGTGATGATGTTTTCATTTAAGGGGCTCTGTAACTCTGACACCACCCAACATTCAGTGTGCGCGCGTTTCAACTTTATGCGCTTTTTGTATTGAACTACTTCAGAAAGGCTATGAACTTAAAGGGCGAAAATATTTCCAAAATGGCTCCAAGACGAGGGCAAACACTAATGCAGGTGAATAAATTCCTCAGCGATCCGAAATATTTACGTGCTCACCTTCAAGAAGACCACCACTTTAAATTGCTCAACAACAAAAAAGCATATGTTACCAGACTCTATTGGAACGCGTAGTTGTTTGTGTTCATAAATGAAAATATCGTAGATTAGTCTTTTGATGGTTGCGAGTACGGGTATTTTCTTCTGATTCCCGGTGGCTGCGGGTGCTAGGGTTGAAAAATAGCGAAGGATTAAATTGAAATCATGGTAAAGGAAGTAGCTGGACGGCAGCGATGCTCACTACAAGAAAACAGACGCTGAAGTGAAAGGCCAGTTGGATATCCACAAGACTGCATTCATGCGTTTAAGAACTAGAGGACGAAAACCGAGTTGCAGCACCGGAAATCCTTTCGTACCATCCAGCGCCGATCAGGACCAGGGTTAACGAAAGAAAATGAGCGGTGGCATAGAGTAACGTGAAAAAAGCAAAGGTAATTACCAAAATTCCACTCGGGGTCTCAGATAATCCATAAAACCACATTTTGGGTCGAGCAAATGGAGCAGTGCTTAACGGATTTTGGACTGACATTCACGCTGGAAGGCACGAGTAAATATACGACAATCAAGGGACGGTTTCAAGAAGTTAATTCTAAATACTACTATACTGTCAGAAATGAATTTAATTCGTTCCTGCAGTTCGCCTGGGCAATCGCGGAAGAGAACAAAATAGTCAGAGTTAGGCCGTTAAGTCACTTACTTATGAGCACGGAAGGATTGCGAAGACTGCGCCCAAGAAGTACGGGGCGCCGTAAAACTTGAGACCTTATTCGACACCAGAGGAACAGCGACGTTATTGGAAAGTGCCCGGTAAATTTAAAACTAAGCTAGTGAACGGTGAGAGTGTCTAGTGAGCTTAAAAACGCCTGCCTGCAGTGTCAGAGCAGCTTAATTGGGTTGCACCCCATCTGCGGTCACCTAATAGAATCTACACAACTCTGACACTATTTGCGTAGTGCAATTTCGGAAGAAAACACAAAGGTCTCAGTATGTGCACTTGGGTGAAGTCAATGTACTCAATTGTCTGGGGGATATCTGAGAATGGCTGATGCTTGCGGCATGTGGAGAACCTGCTCAACACTCTCACCGAGCAAAACCAGTCTGCCTAATAGGTTTGCGGGAGATAATGCTACTCACGACCAGACTAAGCATTCACAGAAATAGAAAACGCTGGGTGATTTGTCTGGATGAGCCATTGGGAACGGACGGCCAGTGAACGGCAAGTGGTGACAACTACTCCCTCATTCAGTGTATGCAAATGGTCTAAGAGGCACTGTTTGAAAAAAGATTACCAGTTGGTGAAGTTGCGGAGTCCTTGAAAGTAATACTAGCCAATAGGAGCACATTGTGTGAGCAGCACATCTCAGAAAACAATACCGCAACAGTAATTAAGGGGGTGCCATTGGTGGACTGCATGGTATGCTGAAAACGATGTGTGCGTAAGTTTTGCGTGAACCCCATTAGGACCGGGTTTAGAATAGGAAAACACGGAAAGGTGTCACCTACAAGAAAAAAGAATGGATGGTGCACGATGCCCATCCGACTGGTCGAAAAACAATGAACCCAATAGGATATATTCATTTATACATCGACGTTTGACACTGATAAATTCTCCATACTCGTGGATAGCCAAATAGCAATAGTAAGCAGGGTTCTTCAACGGGCATCATTTGAAGCTAAAACGTTTGTTGAGTTCTTCAACAACGAACAAGCAACGTTGGTAGGGAATTAGAATTAGAACTTCCCCCGATTCACAAGAGGGAAGCTGCTGCTCCAACAACCGGATAGGAATTAAGCATCGGGTGGAGACGGTATGCATGGAAGGAGGGCATTATTGAACCACTTTACGAGAAGATGTGGGGGATTAGCATACACTGGACAACTAACGTGCGGGTAGTTTAATCGTGGAGGTCGGAAGGATGACATGGGCAGAAACAATCCTCATATTTTATGGTGAGAATGAAAAACGTTTTACTCATCAAGCACCAGTGTCAATCAACGACAAGCCGCATGCCACGAACATGCTGATGGTCAGAAAATAACGGCTTAGTAGGGCCAAAGAACCGATCTAAACGAATGGTATACTTAAGAGCTTCAGTGGCATGTTTGACCGGGTTCATCATGATATTTCACTTGATCTTCTCAGTATTTATTAGTTTGAGTTGTTCAGTGCTAACTGAAACCAGGTAGCCACTTTAACTTTAGGGTGAACAGGATGCTATCCGGACGCTTTTAATTACGTAGCAATTTGATGCAGGGGGTATTAATGAGACCGGTACCATCAAATTTGGGTAACTAAGCGCCTTGGCGTACTGAACGCGAGCGCGTTTGTTTAAGATCTGGAATTGTGGAAAACGGTGTAAACATAGGTGGCATACGGGGTCTGCCACAGAACATCGACGATCCCATGGACGTATCGCAGCAACTACACTACCGGTGGCTAAGCCAGTGTCAGCATCTTTTGAACTGATCAGGATGATATTAGGATTATATGTGAATGGCGCCACGTGTCATGGAGTCTGCAGTCTACTATCCGCTAGTGCATCCACGAAGTGGCCTAAAGACCAAGGCACTTGTTATCAACAAACGCAGACGGTTGTCTTGGGAGCTTCAGCGCCCATTCTTGTAGTGAATAGAGGACACCAAACCAACGCTAACCATCAATCAGGTTAGGGCTCACCGTGGGAATATGCAGCACCAACGTACTTTGCAAGCAAAGATGGCAAAGGTACGAACAAGAACGATTCCGGTGAACAGCCACCCGGATAATCCGCGGGATGGCGGAAGAGTTTTGGTTGGATATATCCCCACCCCAGTAAGTTTCACGCCAGGGTACACAAGAGTGCACATTAACCTAGTTTCTGTGTGCAAAGCGCATTGCGGCCAACAAACTATCAGCTGTTGATAGATCATTTCCACCAGCACAAATATATGACATTATAGAACACCAGTGTAAGCCGAAGTAACACAGCCGGAAAAAAATCTGGTCAACTTTTTTGCACAAAAGGAAGATGAATATATGGGACAACTTAGAGACAATTATATTTGTGAGCCCCATGTTTGAGACTTTAAACTGGGCGATTCATGAGAAGCGACGGTATACAACCACAAGGTGGAATCAATATCCAGTGAACCTTACCATCTACTGGTCCTCTTTCCTCCTCATATCAAAAGCCGGTGTCAATATTGGACAGCGATGACAATCACTGACTGCCACCCGCTGTCTCCCATGTTGAGCATGAATTGGAAAGTGTATCCCAAAGAACCGGTGCAGCGGTCCCACTTGTTACGACACAACCTTGAGCCTACTAGCTGCAGTACATTCCGCAAATTCCGTTTGTCTTGAATGGGAGCGTACTTCAGCCATACACCCGAATGCACATTAAGACACGCATTGTTCCCCTTGAAGTGTTCTCACTCTGCCAGAACAATTTTGAATGCACGGTATGAATAAACCTGCTAAGGTTTATTTGACTTTTCCGGAAAATTAGTCCTTCAGTCGCAGCACCGTAAGACCAAGCCGTCGTAACCAGCAAAAGTGAGTCTCGTTCACCAAGTGGACGCTTAATGCGTTTGAACTAACAACAGCAGAATTAGAACGTTTGGGAAAACTTCCTGGCAATCTTAAAGACATTACTGAGCGCTACAACTTTATGTAAAAGCTCCGTCTGTCGTACACGGTGAAATTTTGGTAAAATAAACAAAATTTGATTTTAAAAGCATTTTTTTACTTTAGCTTGCTTCAACCTCGCTGCAACTCAAAAGGGTTTATATTATTTGAAGGTGTGCACCCGTTTACTTCGTATTTTCACTTATCTTCTTTTGCACAAGAAACATCTGGATAAGTGTTTTGCAAAATTTTGGTTCCATATGCCGACTGAAAATATTATGGACTTAAGCAAGTCTCTTGATGATGTCCTGTTGAATGGGTGGTGCATGCCTCGATTCACTCCACTCTGTATGGTGATCCTATCCACTACTGATAGTGTATTAAGCAAATAACCAAAGTCACAATGAGCGGACAAAATCCTCGTGTACAATTTCACGTAATTACAATGAAATTACGCTTCAAGTGGGAAAATGCACAGCTCATAGTGAGCGCAAATTAACGCTAAATTGTACAGAAGAGCAACAATCGTTTTTGCGCAGGCCAATTCATTTTGTCCAGTAGCGTGCTTCACCACCTGAGAAGACGTGGTAGAGTGAAATCGAAGTTAGGTTAACTACACCAATACCTTAGTACACTAAGGCTTTACCAGCCATTTTGTGTCGCAGTGAGCGAGGGTACTTTAAGTGAATAATCGCACACTACTTACAGCGCTAAAGTAGCCAAATAAATGAACTATATTCTTGTTTACTTTTGGAGGTTATCCGAGCCATTCTGGTGAATTTTATGGGCTTCTGAGTTCTACGACAGGATTTTCATACTAACCCATAGTGCACGAATTTAGCTTTATTATAGAGTCCGGCGCAGCATGACCTCATGAATGGGATCATCATTGGAAGTCCTTTCTAGATATTTCCACTGATGTCGCCGTAAGATATGTGGCAACAAACGCATGTCTTCCGAGTGGTTACCTCAGATATTGAATCGCAAACATCCGTCTGATACAAAACAGGGATTTTATTGAGGATTAAATGAAGGGCCTAAAAAGTGTGAGCACGAAATTAGGGTGCATGCATTCAAGAATGAACTACTCCTCCACATTATGAAAAAGTTGAACTAGATTCTGAAAGTAGAAGGTCTCGCTGGCAAATACAGTTTAGAAGGTTGCGCAACCGTCCATGAAACGCGACTGTGTTTTGTCTCGCAGACTCCCGATTTTTTTCAGTTTACACCGTTTATCGTCGTTTTGAGAACTGCTGGCATATCAGGCGGCAGTTGTGAACAAGGAAACACAATTGGAGACAAATCTAAAACGCGGATCTTCAGCTACCGAATGAGCAACTGAGGACGCTCACTCACTGTCATGTTTGTGGAATTAAGCTTTACAACCGAGTTGCAACATCTTTCATCACAAGCTTAACATCAGACAGCCTTCAGTGCCGTGTTTGATTCTTCGTTGTGTAGTTCAACGGCGGGTTAGACGATGATATCACGTGGGTTGGGGTCACTCCGTTTTATCTATGGTCTTCTTAAAATTATTTATGCAACTTGTTTTAGAATACGAAAGAGATCCCTTGGCGGAAGGGAAGAGAAACTAGTAAAGTAAGTCTACATTGGAGTTAACAACATCGTCAACATCATCAACAAAAGTTACACCAATAGCAAACACAGGTAACAAACTTTAATGAAACTATCAGGAATGAAAAACTGTGTAAAGCATAGAAACAAAAGGGAAGGTAAATGACTCAGTAGGAAGGAACCCTATGTCCATAAGAAAAACGATCGAGCGAAGGGAGCCTGCATATATGAACGGAATTAAAACTAGGTCAACTGAGTATCATGTTGAAGTAAGACGTCATCAGCAGGAGTGACCAAGCTTCCTCTATGAACACCACCTGACATAAGCCTAGCAGGCCACAACAGGCAGGCTTCAGTTAAGCAGTCTGGCTGGCATAGGTGCCACTGGTGTAATTGTCTCTACTACCGACGAAGTAGTAGTTCAAGTAGTCCATTGTTTGGTGTCCATGCTCCCCCCGTATCTGATGGAAGGTGAAGGGTTCTATGTAAATTATGGAACCGCTTTGTAGGTTTTGGTCATAATTACCTAATATTCAAAGAACGCTCAGATGCTTGGATGTTTGGGAATTGTAACTTTTCAAAAACTTTGTGCACATGAGATGTTTACCCTTGTGCTAATGAATAACTTCACAGCAGAGGGTTTTCCTCCTTTCACTGGTATAGGTTGCGTGCCATATTATGCAGGGTACCCCACACCCCACAGTCGAAATCACGTATCCCCATCCAAGAAGACCCAACGATATCAAAGTAGCCAGCTGTTTCTCACTTTGCGTTGTCACAGCCTGTAGTGGAAAGCTTGTCGGCCGATCTACATAGGAGTTTGCAAGTTAAAGGCTGCATTAAAAAGAGGAGATCGGGGCCTGAAAGCGGTGTTGGCCGGTATGTATAAGCGATGCCGTGCAGTGTGCTAATTCCTTTGATGCCTGACTATTGAGCCCACAGCTGGGTAAGTGATGCAAGTGATTGTCAAGTGAGCCGGGATATAACTGTGTCAGCAATCGCACATTCTCGCATGTCCGTCATGCTGCAAGCAATGAATAAGGCTGATGTCACCAGACGATAGCCGACGTAGTATGAAGGTCGTCTATGAAACTCATGGCTGCGTGTGGTCTTTGACCCTGCCGGGATGCCAAAATTTAAACAGACGGACGATTAGGATAATTGACCAAAATCTTCAGCTCAAAGCCCTACCCGTAAGGCGACTAAGTTTAGCTTGAGACTACGCAAGTTCTCCAAAGTTCAAGGAACAAATTGCCATCATTGTTCCAAGTCCCAAACTGGTATTTTTAAACCTTTATCTGTTCAGTCGAATGGTAAGAGAGATTCCGTGCATGCCATATTGATGTTCTCCAGTAAAACTTAAGGCGTCACCGAGGTACACAAAACGTGACACCACCATAAAGTTCAGTCTCCTCATGACATGGCTAATAACCTAAGCAGGAAAAACTACTATTTCTTTAGTATTCTGCAATTGCGATCTTATGGAACAGTGGTGATGAACCGATACCATGTCATTGAGCAATGTGGGAAAGTAAACTAGTGCAGTGAGATGCAGAAAGCCACAGAGTAAACTCATGCACCACAGGCGTACAGAACCCGATTGAGCAAGGTTTTATCCATCATCCGATGAAAAGTCCTAATACTTGCTGAATGTTATCACGGGGCTACATTCTCTTGACTTCCGTGCAATATGGGTGAGGAAATTTGCGGAAAGAAAACTTAAAAAAGTCAACTTTCGCGATACACTTGGAACGAGCTCAAGTTTGCTGGTGCAAAGGTGACGAATAAGACTCAGTGAAACCTGTCCCATCAAGCTGCGCACATTCTATAAAACAGAGGCCATTGCTTTAAAAAACTTGTCGCTGTATGTTTTTGACTGAAATGTGACTGGGCAGCCCATGGTAGAATTTTGGATGCATATTTCAACCAAAAGACAAATCTCAGCGGTCTCTTCTATGTTTCAATATGAAGGCAGTTAGTTTACGTGCAAAAATGTAGCGTAACCGGGAAGCAACCTTGTAGGAAGTCAGCTCAAATATCAGAAGTCCTTCTTGAGTGGGTTCGGCTGTGAAAGGACTGTTTGGGAAATCGAATGAAACAGTTTGGTACCAAAATACCGGTTCTAACACAAACCTGGATGACACTAGGATGCAACCGGTTATAGACTGAATGGGAAGCAATACTGGCCGAAGGTGGCTACAAACAGCGCCATATTAGTTTGTGTTGCATTGTCTTCTGACCGCTCAAATTTCGTCGTAATGCTTTTCTCGCCTGGCGAAAAGCTCCACCTTCGTGGATCAAACACAGTTTTGGACCCTGTCGATCGAAGGCTTTCCTGTCCGGTACGCGTCTCACCGTGTCTTTCCTAATCCGGAACCACGCCTTCTGTGTCAGTGTAAACAAATTTAGGAGGTTTGTAAATTTTCTAAGCGTTGTTTGCCGGCTGGGATTTTTACGAATACCAGAGTATGGTTACATGAATTCATTTTGATGAAAACTTTGAGCGTTTTAACCCACAGGGTAATCTCCCTCACCAAGATGGAATTTGTTTCCGCTATTCTCGAGCGGATCATTCTGAAAAACGGTACTTGCGAAAGGGGACATATGGTAAGAGGACTGGGTTGTAGACAGACGTAACAGTCGCTTGAGGCTATTTAAGAGGCAGATCCTCCGTATATTCTTCATTCTTACCGATTCGGGTGACAGTAACTTATGAGCATTGTGGAGGAATATTAGTCGGGATGCATTTACCTTGAACTTATTCAAAAGTGAATAACTTCGTTTGAAGCACAGTTGTGCCCGGATCAAACTGAATTATCCCTAGAAAAAAATACTCCCAGCTTTAAGGTCGATAAAATTCCTTAAACCTGTTCATGGAATTCTGATCGTCAGCAGCCATGGCCCCCAACACTGCGTAACGCAAAAGGTAGATTAGGGGGCTTGAGATGAATGGAAAACTTTCTATCACTTGCAAGGTTCAGCAGATTATTAGCTTGCACATCGGCTGTAGGAAAAGAGGGCATCTGTCCTGCGACAACAATAGGCCGAAAATCAAGAAATTGAGATAGGCCTAGCCGTTCCTTATCGGCCCCAAAATTCGTTGTCCGAGAATGACGTCTTGAACGGTTTAGTTGTTTTCTTATCCACAAATTCAAGCCAGACATTCTGTAAGCGCAACCAGTAAATTTTGCGCAGCAGATATTTCAAACATAGTCATGTGATAATATGACGGCAATACACCCATAAGAAACCAGACTACAAATCAAAGTTAGGCAAATACTTTGATAGGCCACTACGGGAAGGTCACACGTTAAAAATAGTGAAAGATTTTCAAGTTCGATAACGAATGAATGAATGTCATTTCGGGTAGTGGGTGGAAGTCTTTTGGTGTTTGAATACCGAGCCAAGCAATCCCCAGTTCACTACTAGAACATGAAATTCATCGTCCTGATCTGATTAACTTACAATAATTCTGATCACATACCTTTCAGAAATCCGTTTAAGTTATCGTATTAAGTTCTACGGTATATCATGTATCGTTCATCATATATAACTTATCCGATCATTTCCACAAGCAATAAAAGTTTTGGCAGTTTTTTCAGAAGTAACCATTTTAAATCAGATGTGAAAGTTTTTCTGACCAAATTTTGCAGATACCCGGCAAATGTGTTTACAATTACACCCATCTCATGGCCGAAAATTTGACAAAAATCCGATCTGTCATTTTTATACTTTCTTTCTACCGCTAGTCAAAAGGTTCAGTGGCTTTGGAACATGGGCTGGTTCGTTTCAGTGACCGCAAAATAGTCGCCGGTGCTCGGTATCAACAGTGCCTTTGTATAGACCTATGAAGTTTCGTACAGCTATACATTTCCTGGATGTTAACGACTATGTAAATGCCAAAAAAATCCCAGTAGCACTTCCGGCAAGAGATGTTCTGAACTTCTGAAAATGTCCATGTGTGCAACCATGGACCCACACCCAGACATAATGTTCTGCAGGCATACATAAATCCGATATATAATGGCTGCCAACTAGCGGATGAACAACAGTCTTTCGTTTCCCAAAAGCCTAGAAAGTTGCCCCACACTTTTGGGGTAAAACGGCATCAGCAGAATGTCATATTATGCTCCTGAACTCAAATTCCAAGTCCGTCGTTCCACAGTGTAAGTCGTAAAGCAAAGTTAGTTGGAGTACCTTCTAAAAGATTGGAAGCATAACCTAAACACCATGTTTTTCAAGATTGCTGCCAAAAGTGAACTTTAACTAAAGGTGGCATGCAAACGGAGCTGGAGGTTGAGCAGCTCAACCGGACTCTTGTTTACTGAGATGACACAAGTAACTATTACTCTTCAGCTGTGCGCACCGTTGCAACTACAAAACAGAACAGCCGCTAGTGCTTTCGTACTCTGTACCGTTGCAATCGTTATGGTTCTCAAGTACAGGTGTGTCGGAGCATCGGACATGTGAACCATAAGGCTCAGTTTCTGAGTCTTACGTCACAACCACTCTAACAAACATATAGTGTAAATACAGTGTACTCTAACAGCCACCAAAAATTCCGTTTACTCTAGGGCAACAACTAAACGCGCTAAGGTACAAGCCCGTACCGCGGTAGAACAGTAATTAGCCGATTGCGGATTCACCCAGCTATATTTGGCTAATGACTTGGGTTTGTTGGTGCTATAGAACCGAAGCGAGGGAGTGTGTGCAGACACAAGGGGAAAAACTGTTTAGTGCAGAGGAATAGGCTCCCTATTGCTGATAAAGTGCGTATAAGTTATTGCCGATCAACGTTGATCGTACTAGAAACGCTTTGTTTCGGTGCACTCTTGCGCTATAGGATGCTAAAGAATAAGAACGAAACTTTGTATATCGCTAGAAGTGAACCGTTAAATGTGAACCCAGTGTGTAATTGATTTTTTTTATCGTAAAATTGTATTTTGGAATAAGATCAGGGGCCATGAATGAGAGAATCTCATCTTGATGTTACTTTTGAAGTTTGATTTTTAAAACTCAAGTTTCTTCGCACATTTGACTGCCTTGAAATTTCAGAATTTCCTCAGGTCTCTGTGGGTTGGGCCTGATGTGATGAAACTTTGTGCAGCAACTCGCAACACAAGTCTCGCACCGAAAGCTCCACAAAGCCATTCGCTTTGGTTTGGGCATACGGGAATATTGTATTTGATTTCGAACTGAACTAGATACGGTCAGAATGATCTACCTTAGAAATGCAGTTATGACCAGGCCACTCCTTGTCCATGTAACATGTACGAACAATCTTCTTGCAAACGTTGTAGCTCAGGAAAATCTACCAACGCATC
>SJOL01007034.1:177634-188429 GCA_004794785.1 Opisthorchis felineus
GTGACGGCAAACGGAATGAAGCACCGTATTTGACCGGTAATTGCACTCCGACTCTATAAATGTAACAAAATGGAGACTTTGACAATGAATTGTTTCCACACTGACTAAAAATCACATACCGTTAAATTCCTTTCAAACACACCTTGGTCACCAAAAAAGATAGCGCTAAATTGATCAGAAGTCCCTTTGGAGGGGAGTGTGATCTCATACAGTTTGGCGATAAATCCTTGTGTTTTGGGTTTACATTTTAGCTTGAGAAAAATATGCTGCTTTTGTTTGCCTTCGCAGTATTTTCATTGACGTTTCTTGAGCAGCTCATGGTGGTCAACCAATGTTCTCCTTGTGTTGTTTGTTTTCGTCCTCCACAGGTTTGTCGTCTACCTAAGACGTGTTTCAATAAAGTTCATCAATATGCCCAAGTTTTATTTTTTATATGAATCAGTAAGAGGAGTTGCCCGCATCCCGTGATCGTATGTGAAAGTAGAAATTGTAGTGGAAATTCTAACCAAGTTTTCACCAGCTTGGTATTTTAAAATGACCTTATTGTCACTGTAGTCATTTCGTATTTGTCAGAAAAAAGGAGCCTGGCTGATCCGGGAGTGGGGTTATTATTTCATACCGCGACATGTTCTAGCAAAATTTGTCGCCACTCTTATTTTGAGGACGGAATAAATTTGCGTGAAGTTTGACGTGGTGTTTTGCAAACAAATTCTAGCTACGTTCACCTGTAGAAGTCAAGAATGGGCTGACGGTTATTTGGAATGTAACTCTTAATGTATCGTCTGCCGGAGACCATACTCCCCTCCAAGGGAAGGGTTCGCCGAGGGTGATGAAAGACGTGACAACTTGAAATCAAGGTGACTGCTGTCAAGTAGATTGCTCCGGGCCTTTGTGTTGTTTAGGATATGGCCCGCTTGATCGTTTTTAAGCATGGTTGAAACCCTACAAAACATGGCACGTGACTAATCACACTGGTGAGATTATGACAACTACTTAAATGTACTACCTAGCCAACGATTTTCCGTTTTTGTGCGCTGAGCTTGTGTTGAGAGAGGTTTGAGAGGAATGTTGGTGGATCATTTCGGCTAATGTCGTCCTCCTCCATGGCTGTGTTGTACTTAAGTACCGGTCTCTCCTCCGCGTATACAGACGCGTACGATAATGCCGATGCGTGTCCTCAGGAGTCCAGGATTTTGACCTAAAAATCAGCTGATTATAATGTTACTGGCATGATACATTTGGATTCTTCTATCTTTCTTCGGATGAATCAGTTGTATGTAGAAAATACTATGTTCCACCTCTTCAGGTCTGAAGGCCTTTTTACTCGAAGAAAAGTAACATTGAGAAAGTATACATGTCCCCAAAAGTTGACCGTTAGTCGTTTGCGATACTCGAATGCTTTACGATTAGCAAGTCAGCCTTTAATCTCTACCCAGTTATATTCCGTAGTCTTGAGATCCACCATTTATGCACTGAGATGTAAAGCAGCAGTAAATTTTTGAGAGGGAAGGTCCCGACCTGAATTAGTCACCTTAACCCGGTTGTCTGGCATGATGTCACGGGCTGCGCTGGCTGGAACTTCGTTCCACAAGAAGCAAGCAAGTCGAGAAGGCCAAATGGAAGGTAGTTGCTTGATGAAAAATGGCGAGTCTCCGTACTGCGAGAAATCGTATTACGACTCGGTCTAGGGCTAAAAACGTAATATCCTCTGCAATGGGAGGCTGAAGGCAGAACGTCTATACTCATGAAAGCAGCGATACTGCCTTCCCCTAAGGAAGGACAGCTTACAAAATATCAGCCCTAAAAACCGCACACTCCACTCGCCCAACCTATGACCGTGACCTCTGGAGCATTATTCGACACGGTTGAAATACTTTTGAAACCTGAGCGCCCGCTGCTTCTCAAAAGGCACCTACCATGCGAAGGCGCATTAGGAGCGAAACAGTAATGCCTAAGTCCCTGCGTCCTCTAGCCGGGCCGGCCCCCTGCAGCCAGGTGGGTCAAGCTGTTGAACAGTTGGCACCGGAAATGTTCTTTCATGAAAACCGTTGCAACCACTGCCTCACATTTTAGACTTCTAAATCACAGGCTGGGGTTGGGATAACCGAACAAAAATCGACATGCTCCCACTGCCCGTTCGTCAGGATTTTGAGCCAGAGCCTAGCGGCGGGGTCTCTTAAAAAACGTCACATACTCCAGCTGCACTGTGGCTCAGACTTTTAAGTTAAAGGCTCAAAGCAGGGTATCTCAATCAACGCTTATTTTCGGCTTGGGCAACCGGGAGTTATCATTCGCTCTAAGAGCCCTTCGATCACCTAAAAAAACCCACTCCTCCTCGCAAATCAAATGATGCAGTGCATTCAGGTCGTGCGTCAAAGCTATCGCCTTCAGGGCATAGCTCCCCAGTTCCAGAACTAACTGAACGCGCTATCAGCTCCAATGACCGGTTACGCTCTAGGACTTACCAGTGAAGGAAAACTGTAGCAGGTGGAACCAGAGTACTCATGGTACGTGGTTTATAGCTGATGAATTGATTTATCTGACTCACAAGGTTGCTGAAATCTCATCGACAGCCCACGACCGGCTTCGCTCTTCTCGGGGTCATCAGGTAGGCACAGTTCCCAAGCCTCCGTAAGCATCATGTTCCGTTCGAACACAAATTACAACAAATTGGGCAAGAATTGCACAAAACTTTTATTTTCACAGGACGCTTATCGGAATTTGGATTAGTCTATCGTTTACGATGTATTTCAAATAATTGTCGTTCATGAAAATGTAGTGGAAAACCTCAACTGCCTTACCAACTTAAACATGAGACTGACTATGTGCGGCACATTCATGCAAGGAATGTCATAAATGAACGATACAGCTGGGATTCAAACTAGTCTACCTCGATAGCCAAATTGATTTCAAAATAGTGTTTTTTGAAGTCAACAGTATCTTTATATGAAAGGGAATGAAGACTTCTTGCCGAAGATCATACTTTGTGATTAGCATAAGTTTTGATAGTGGATCACAACGAATAAAATCAGGCCATAGCTTTACTGGCACAAAATTCTTGCCAATCTAATTCCAGTTAACCCAACTGTGTGCGTTTTCCACTAACTAGTAAGTCATTCGGATGGAAAATCCTTTTGACTCTGAGCATAGTGCAAATGGTTCTTGCGGGAATAATCACGTGATGAGACCCTTCTACGAAGGTGGGAAAAACTGTGATATTTCCATATGTTTATTTATAACAACAAGCGTTGAGGAAATTCAACTTACCTTTAAAATGTACTGTTCTCCGGTGAGCGTCAGTACTCCAAATGTGTATTGAAACACCAGGTCAGGAAGCGTTGGAATCCGATCACATTCAATGTATCGATGCACTCCTTCATGCCTCACCTCACCAAAAGCTCGAGTCAAACCCGGTAAGTGGCGGTCGTGTACAATCATGAACTGGGTGGATGTTACTGGCTCGGCAAATATGGGTCCATCAAAAACCACGATGTCCCCTAATTTCACACTGAAATGGAGGATAGTGCGTTAGATTCAAGTCTGGTGTACGTCATAGTAAAACGTGGAGTTTTTGTATGACCTTTTACATGCACAGCGATGATTTCTAAACATTTTCAGCTCACTCTGACAGACCTTATATCCTTGGTATTTTTGACCAATGATCAGGGGATCTACATACGCTATAACGCAGCGAAATATCATACGGGCGGTAGTCCAGACTGACTAGTACTTTTAGTTTCAAGTTGTATGAGTTATCTTTTGGTGGACAACACACCTGTGTTACGAACTTACAAAATACGAAAATTTAACTTACTCGGTAGTGCCTGTCCGCGGATTGTGAGTGACTCTCACTTACTAACTACTCCAACGAAAAAAACTCGTTGTTTTCTTCCGAGTAAAAACTAAAGGCAGCATGTGCGCTGGGTCTTCTTCTTCTGTAAGGCTGAATGATACCAGTACGCTGGTGATCAAAATTGACCCCATCTGGTCTCCAGCCACACCAGCATCATCCTGAGTGTGATATGGTTCCCTTCAAAAACTATGTTGAGCATCAATTTACCAGCGGTAGCTGTGCTTACTTGCTAGTTTTCATACTCTCATTAGTAAGTGTTTTGCTGGGGACCTACCTGATTGTGTTGTCGGGTGCCAAGAAAGACTCTGTCGGCTTCGGCGTGAAATGCCCATGAAAACTCAGTCTCAAATGCTAAGCGTGATGATAAATGATACTCCCTCCATGCGACCATTCCTTTTCGAACAGAATGTGGCTTAACCGAAATGGAAAGAGTTTCTACGAGACACGGATGAATTTACCGGGGTAATAAAAACATGAAATGAGTTTTAAACTGCAAGGTGTCGTAAATAATTCTTCAACGTTATTTCGAGCAGCCCATTCATTGTGAAGTGGCTTTGTCCTATGGGGATTCTCAGAGATGCGGAAAATAGCCAGGTGGCAAACTTCAATCACTTCCTTAGTAGCATAAATGCTTCTTAAGTTCTTGATTTAATCAATTTCTCGCCGTCTGTCGGACATCTCCGAAAAAGAATTTAATAAATTTTCACGTGGCTTTTATCTAGCTCTTGTTCACCGCCTAACTTAATAAAGTTCCCTTGTTTGCAAATCGGGTTTTCGCCTGCCGAACGTGGGACTACAATCAACACAAATACCTCCTTTGTTCTTTCCACGGGTATTTGCTGTCTCACACTGTATCGTCAATCCTCAGAACTGTTGCATCAGCTCGGTCCAATACTCTTATATCTCTAAACCTATCTTACGTTTTGCCTTTCACTGGGGCCCCGTGGGTAGAGCCGCACACTGAAACAATTTGACCGAAAGCGTTGGACAAAAGTCGAGTCAGAATCAACATTACTCAACGCATTCTCCTGGTCTTCCGTGGACGACGTTCAACTCGTTTCTTATGTTGCCATCGTTTATTAATCAGCTATTTTTTTTTTGAAAAAAACCCAATGAGAAACTAGTGTTATTTGCGTTTTGTTTGTTTCAGCTTTTCAAATCCCAATACACTGTTCAATTGCACTGGTTTAGGGGTACAGTTCGTAAGACACCAGAAACAAGATCTATCAGATTACTAATATGGAGCCACAGTGTGCGTCACTCAAGAACATTGGCCTGACGAGTCTTCCTGTTGTTTACATAAGATAGCAACGGATAGTCACGACGAATCAGTTGCGAATATCAATTCCAGTCATCGGAATGGCCGAAAGTTGCATTGATGATATAATGTGGTTTGAGTTCTGTCCAAACTTATTGACCCTGAATGTAAACTGACATGCCGAGTAATATTTAACAACCCGTCTTACTGGATGAATTTATTCAAGAATGGCATATCAGTTTGTTTCACTGGACTGTCAAAACTTGCAGTGCAGAATTTTTGCACAAGCAGGTGAGTGACTGGGAAAGTAGACCACATATCCTCTTCTTATAGCAACGTTATCCAAGCATGCAGAAAAACGGAACACGCTTTCAACTCACTAAATAAAATGAATTAGCCATCTTGGCCGCTGACTAGAAGGAAAATAGTGCATTGGTTCCACAAATCCTGAAACTGGTGAGCTCCCAAAATGAAGCTCTGCAACGGGCCCGTCTTCCTGAACATCAATGTTGTTTCTGGAATAAATGGTGATGACTACGTTATTAAAGACAGGGATGCAAGGAATAGAGTATGCGGTTGAAACGTCAGGACTTGGGATGGTAAGGTTTTCCCAGTGACCCAATACTCTCTAAGCGGTGGGAAATATTTAAAGTCGCAACCTTGGTGCTTTTGCCCCAATCCCAGCGAGTGCAAGCTGAATGACCGGAGAGCCTGATAGAGTCGTTTTAATTTCGTTTATTAAAAAATTCCCCGCGGATTAGCACCCACACAATCTCAAGGAGACGTGAAACAGCAGATCAATAAATTGCCGAGGGACTGTCAACAGTACTTAGGTTTACTTGAGACCCGTGAGTTATTTTTGCAGTTCACGTGGCATCATCTATTTCAGGCTTGTTCGCAGAGCAAAAGTCTTTAGACAAAAGATCCAGGTGAGTGGTAGGGTGTTCTACTAGTGGATTAATCAGATGTTTGAATATACAAGGCTAGCCTTAATTCCAGGCTATCCCTTTCGCCTGACATTTACCGTTGATGGTTTGGAAAGCATATACAGGTAGTTCACGTGGAACTCAGCTTCAAAGTGTATATTTTTACTGACTGGAGGACCTGATGTAAGTTTAAAACAGAACGTTGTGTTAAAAAGTTTCCAACAGGCGTTTAATGGAACGTAGGACAATATAATTTCTAGGAATATTAAATGCATGGTCTTCTGTAATACGTAATATATTACTTTACGTACCCCACGAACGAAAGCCAAAATATCTCATAGTAATTCGGATAGGTCGTAGTAACTCTGTCCAGTAGGGTATGAGAAACTTCTGGCGATAATGTCTCAGTACTCAGGCCGATAATTCCATCAATACCCGGAAGATCACCAATGTTTGTTACCTGCTCACACACAAACCCGAGTTCCACTAGACCAAGCCAACGACCACCGAACTAAAATGAGTCAAGTTTTGAATAAAGCGTACCACAAACGTACATAAATGTAATCAGCAAACAGTTGAACCTTGACTTTACCAGTATGATAATTGCGTTGAAAGTGTCTGTTTTGAGGCTGAATTGTATGGGAAATATCCTTGTTGAATTTACGAGCGTTCTGCCAGTGAGCTGCGTTACAGTCGCATGAAGAAAGCATGATTATATCGGAGGCGATATCAAGAAGCACGACAAATCTTTGCGGCGGAGTTCCAACTTCGATTTCTCCAGTAAGAGGGTTCTGTTTTTATTTAGTATACTCACACATATGCAACTTACGTGGATGCCCGAATAGGTTGAAGCTTGATCCAAACCAACTGTTGGATAATGCAGCTCCACTCTGTCTGTGCTGTGGGAAGGTGCTCAGTTTTCAACTTACTTGAATGTCAAAACATGGTGAATCTGACATAGACAAGACCAAAAGGCCAAACGGCGCATGTTTGGTGGCGCCGGAGGGGGGAAATGTGTTCTTGTGCAACAAGTAAGTGTGAGTTGGTCTGGCACAAAATATTGAACAAGCCTGTCCTATCCAGCAGACCAAGATGTGGCTGCAGCTAGTGTGCACAATTTATAAACCTTCATGTGCTATCACTTATAGCCATTCTAGCCAATCTACATTCATTAACCGCGCCATTCGCTACAAAATATTTGCTTCGCGCGAACTTAAGAATTTTACCAACGCGTTTGAAATCAGCATATCAAAAAGTGCCATCAGCTTCAACTCCGTTGGATGAAAGTGTTTAATTATAAGGGAAGGTTGTGCTCAAAGGTCTATTCACACAGTACTTGGCACATGGGCTGAGTTCAAATTATCTTGGCCACAGACATTTTTTTCACTACAAATGGCAGCTGACCATAACCCAAACAAAACATTCTGCCTGAGACGACTCAGGCTATACTTTCAATACTCAGTGTTGACATTTTCGGAAACCGACCCCTTTTGTTTTCCGAATAAAGGACAATTTGCCCAAGGCGATGCCCCTAAATAGACGAAAGGATGCATTTTAAAGAGAAAAGAAGGAACTTTAGCCAATGGAATTTGGTAAGTAAAATAGCAAGACTCTTCTTCTGTTCATCACTCATTGCAAAGTTGCGAACACTAATTCCTCTCGGAATATACATATATATAGGTCATCTGAGGACTTGCTGCTCGACTATACTCCCTGGAGAATAACGGGCAGCTTTTAAACGTGACGCGCAGTAAGTCGGCAAAGCAAACAGACCACTTGGAAAAGTCTCAGTGTTCCAATGCAACCCTGACCGCGTGGACTTGCGCAACACGTACAGGAAAGTGATTTAGTAGGAGTGGAATTGTGGGTCACAAGGGTATTCTTTCTCTAAACGTGAATTTCTGGAACCGGGATACTTTTGTTCTACTTTTCAATGTCCACCCGCCTAACATGATGATGACAAAATCATTAACTGCAGGGTTAATTGTATAACCTCAGTTTATTCATCACGAACTTGGTGGAGTGCTAATGGACACCTCCGTGTAATACCGACGTGGTGAAATGCCAGACAGTTGCCGAAACTGAAGGGATATGACGGGAGACACCGGTACCTTGATGGTGATCGCGTGAACAGTGCCAGCGCGGAAAGCTATGCCATGATATCTAGGGCGGCTTATGGCTTATTCAGGTATCTATACGTCTGCCCGTCGATCCTATTCCCTCTGGTCTCCGTTGGTGCTACCAACATGCGCGTACCGCTACACTAAACTTCGCGTGATCGGTTAGTGTCTTCCCAGTATGCGTAAGCGTCCAGTGGTTTGACCATTTTTGACCTTCAAACAAAATTCCTACGCTAGCTGTTTGTGCATGTATATATGCGACCGATACACAAGCCGAGATGGAAACTCAAATTATAATCAGGGTGACAAAGTGGAGCTGTAGAGCAGAAAGCCCTTTACGTTATAGAACACATCCGCACATGCTAGTCCGAAAGGTTTACCTCTAAACAATTCCCGTTGGGTCAGCGATCGTGTGAGTTAGGAAACAGCAGAGTGTGTAAATGAATCTGTATAGCAGTGCTGTGCAAGCCGCCATTCGGGTGAAGGTCAGTAACAAACTAATGTAACTGATGGGATGCACCAACTAGGACTAACTTAACCTACCAGCATGGACATTCATTTTCCTTTCAAAAAAGCAGACAAAATGGAGGGTTAGCAGAACCTCAGTGCCAGAATGCACTGTCTTGATGACAGCTTGGTCAGTCATTTTTTAATTTTCGGCTGTTAAACAAAGCAAAATTACCAGCAGGGCAATCGTCAGTGTCAAATCTCTGGTGATAGAATTTTCAATATTTGAATAGGAAAGTTGTCCAGCGAAATAACATGACCTAGGTACGTTTTGATGCGTTTAGCTGCAGCATGCGTCTGCTAAATGACAACTTTTTATTTTCTGCGTAAGCATGGCAGCGAGTGTTGAAATGTGCTGTACAAACAGTGATATCTTCGAGTAGTTCACCACAGTTCTCTTTTCATCGAATTTCTGTGCAGACAAGATTGGTTTGAAAACGGTCCACTCCGGCAGACGTCACGAGCTGGCAAAAGTTGTTGACAACTTTTCGCCAATCATACTGCTGAAGATTCACGCAGCAGGATTTATTGATCGACCAAATCGACCAACAACACACTATGTAAGGCAGATCTGAAAGCACTCTCCTGGCTCCTAAGGGCTTTGTGTACTTAACTGGAAGACATTACTGGACACCCCTAGCAAGGGTTTCATAATGCTAAGGATCATCCGCTCCAGCAGTAAGGCGGGATTTTTGGTGGGTTGCCAGATTGACAGGCTTTAGGTATGACAGTCACTTCGGCAATTCCCTAAATGCAGATCCGGATTTTCATAGGGCATGTTTTGAAACATTAGAAGTGAGATCTCTGGGGAACACTAATTCTACGCAGGTGGATTTACCTTGTTCATTTAGTTTTGGGCTTTTATCAGCTCGGAATGGAATTATGCGGAATCTGGCGTTGCAATTTAAATACTTGTGTTACCTGTATGCTTGCATATACCTCAAGAGGTCCCTATAGTCTCTCTAATCGAAGAGTTTTTTTTAATTCGCCAATATTCGTGACAGTCTTTGTACACTTCTTTCGGCTCCAAAGTTAAAACTGAAATAATATGCCTAAATCAATCCGCAAATATTCAGGAAACCCATCCACGGAAACGGATCGGTAAACATTTTCATGTGCAGCGAGTTGTCAGATATCTTTATTGGATTTATTCTGCCTCTCAAGCTACAGTATACAAAAATTTTGTTGAAGGTTAAAAAACAATTTGGACCTGAAGGTTGGCAAAATAGACTATGTTCTCAATCTTGAAGGAACAAATCACCAGAGAACCTTCCCTGGGTTCTGGGAGGCGAGTAAGCTAAACAATATAAGAAAAATGACTGGTTGCGTACTTAGACACGGGAAGCTGAAAACATTTAGGCGTTATAAGATATTGGCTTCTGAGAGTTCACAGCAAATTTATCTGTTAAAGGGGTCGACGAATTTCAAAGAGTTCACTTGAAATAAATCTTTCTAAATACATTCGGCTAGCTTTATCGTCATCATCATGGACAACACGACATCAGTGTTCAGAACTGACGCTTTGCTGCCGTTACGCCATGATTTCTTTGAAGGAATAATGGTGAATAAAATAATATTAATGAAGATGAAATGGACTTATTGCCACCGTACTACAATGATTCCGAGGTGTACATACCTCCACACACTCATTCAGCCAATCTGGATAGAAACTGACAACAAGATCGCCACTGACATCGGTTGGCAGCCATATCTTGCAACGTCTCCAACCAGGCGCAGTGATGATCACGTGGTCCCCATCCTGGAAGGATAATAGCACCAACAGCATCCGGACGTTTCGTAATCACCATTATGCGCCTATTCCAGGTCAAGGGATGGTCACTTCTCTGCGTCCGTAACTCTGAGTTGGGCAAGAAAAACAGCAGTCTTTTCGGCGAACGATAGTTTGGCATACGCAACACTGGTGCGCCAACACTGGTGCTGGACGCATGCTTCAGTGGCGGTATCCGCTGCACAACCGAAAACTCGCTTTCTAATCGCTTCGTTACCGTTTCACCCACAACAACCCACGCGAGCTATGTTTCGGAGACAACGATTGTCAAACACCTGAAGACGCCTCAGTTCCGCTACCCGAACAGGCCAAGTCTCACAGCCATACAACGAACACCCCACA
>SJOL01007034.1:193353-234227 GCA_004794785.1 Opisthorchis felineus
ACACAGCACATATCAATGCCAAGCGAGTCCAGTGTGAGAGCAAGAGCAGCTTGTTGTCTTGCTTGCTTCAGAGTGCGGACATTGAAGGCGGCCAGATAGACTGGGTGTCGAGGCTTGAAGCTTCTTTTGGAGATGCTCGAGGATGTCGGCGCCTCATGGTGCGCAAATGTTTCTTGGGCACAAGCAGGATACGTAGCAAATTGTTCCTTGAAGAGTCCTCCGGGCAGCGCAGTTGTAACCCGGAGATTCCAAATGCTATACTTACCTTTGTGTGGATGAGCCTTTCAAAAGTACCAAAACCCTCATGTAAGTCTAGCAGTCACATTGTTCTTATTACAGTTTGCAGGTCGATGGTGTAAGATTTTCATATCTTCACACGTTGTTTCAAGTAAAGTCTTATATCCTTTCATTTGCATATCTGGAAGTTACTGAACACCTCCCGACGAGTTCACAGGTAAATGTGACCTCCATAAAACTCGGCAAAATTCCACTTGTTAAGAAATGTGACTCAAACTAGTCACCAGATATAGAATATAGGTTGTTTCACAACCGTTCTGGCAGCAAGATTACGCTAGTACGATTGTACTACGTATAACGATTACAACGGTATTATGCTAAGCTGCCCGTCGTATCAATTACGAACTAAGCGCCACAACTGTGCTTTGGGTGGCAAATTTTGTGAGGCTATCTAGTGACAACTATTAGAAAATATTGCATCATCTTCCCTTAGGCAAATTTCTACTGTCGTGAAAGTTATTTATTTCGTTCTGTGCACTAATACCAAAGCCACGTTCACTCCATATTCCTAATAAATAGACGGATACATCAAGCTTCCCTACAAAACACCAAACATTTTGTCAACTCCTAAACTTCAAAACCAGCCTTTTGACACTATCCATAGTTAGCTGAAATTCCATTATGTTTTCACAACGTTCTTGATTGCCGTTGGTGGCGTGTGCTCTAGAATTTCAACTTTTCCACATGATTAATGCGTGCAGTATGACAAGTGCAGGCTTTATCGACCAGCTCTATGTGTTGCGTTGTGCTCTGCTGGAGAATATGTGTTTGGAGGAATTGGTCAGTGCGTTAAGGTAAATGTTAATTAGCTCAGTGAGCTGAAAAAAGTTTTCAAGTTGTGTTTTGAAACTTGAGAGACATTGTGGCCATTCGGTGTAAACCATGTGATTATGAGCAGCATCAATTAGAAAATCAGATTAAACAAGTGAAGGCACGCGGTAATGACCATGAGGATCACTGGTGATCTCTCATTCTATGGTCCAAGTAGATTTCTCATAGCACGACCTGGAAAGTCACATCAAGATGGAACCTAGCGAAATTTCACCCTTACAAGTACAGTAAAACCAAAGTACTCTAGAGTTCGTGTGCCGCCCTTGAACAACAGAAATATTTCAAAGAAAAATGGAGTTGTCACAACGTTGAAAGAGAGGTTAATGGTACGAAATGCACATGACCCAGCTTTACAAACATCCAAGCACAAAAACGCGGGATGTGGTCCTTGGCTGGCGGAAATTTTGTGCGTAAAGTAGGACTATATACAAAAACATGAAAAGGGTAAAAATGTTGTACATTTCTAATTTAACTGTCCCAAGTACAGAGACCTCAAGTTATGCATATTTTGTCCCGACAGGTCCTAATATCCTTTTCGCAGACGCTTAAAAACCCCGGAACTCTAACGTTGGCAGTCTCCGAGCAAATATCAATTCAACGAGAGTCGGTTTGCCCAACCGACTTCCATACTTTAACGACGAATGTGCACAAGCAATGATGTAGAGTCTGAAATCGCCTTTGTGGTGTAGATTATAAAGAACGTCCACCAACACACAGGTTGGATGCTAGAAACATTTGTGTATATTTCTCTCCCAATCTACAGAAAACTGCACAAATGGTTGCAGTGTGGTGAAGATAAACAAACACCCATTCCTTTGATTAAAAGTTACAGATTTCAGGATGTATTAACGTCCATAGTTTAGAGAGTGACCGGCGTACGTCAGCAATGTAGATCATGCCGACTTACGAATGTAAATATTGGCGCATAATGCAAAATTGTTCCTCTGAGTGTCTCCAATCTCAATTTTTTAATTCTTCCAATGCGATCTGTTATCTTAATTTTTAATGACCTTAGTTGTTTGAAATAATTCAGTTTAAGGCCACCTGTTGTCCAATTAAGGCCCTTCATGGCCGCTCGCTGGTCCGCCCCATGGTAACTTCCTAACTCTTTGTGAAGCCCTCAAGTATTCGGTTCACTGCCTTCAACCTCTCCTGTTTACACTACTTCAGCACTAACATAGGCGTCTAGAGTTTATGTACACCTTCCCAGAAATCCTGACAAAACTTAAAGGCGCTGCTGTAGAACTAACTCGTGGTTGGCATGAATTTTGTGTCCATTTCAGTTTTAAGGCTTCCTTTTTGCCAGCAGCTCAAATTTCTCCAATCCAACGAAGAAACGCTGCAAGATATCTATGAAGCAGTTGCCTAGCTGGCGCCTCAGAGGTTACCTTCCAAACTCAGTGCGCCACAATCCTAGGAGTCTGTAATTCAACAGGCGGAATTTGCACACAAGCTACCATTGATAAAATAGCGGGAAATTGTCATCTGATTCAGCTTGTAGAGGTTGGTGTTAAAATTTTGGCAAAAACCTGATGAGCATGTGAAACGTACAGATGCAAATTTCCCCTAACTAAAAGGAGTAAACCTATGAAACCGCGCTGCCCACTTCTAATATCACAGACCCATCATATTAACCAAGTGGCAGGCGCAATACAATCCATAATGGACATAGCTGAATAAAGGGTTTCATCAGTAAAACGGCGAACGAAAATTTTATAAGCTCTAGCTGCTTCCCTTTGACCCGCTTGATCTGTGTAAAGGTCAGAATATGTTGCGCATCTGACTGGATCACCACTAGACGGGGGCGTGAAAGTATTCCTGACTTGCGTCAAGCCGTGCATTTCATGTTCATTTTTGGGGATGATTCAACCTTTGTCATCTTCTTCCTGTGAGACAAGTTCTATGCTCAACTTGTAAGCAACGGATGTTGTTCATGTTCTTCGCCTGTATATTGCGCATAGATGAGATGACTCACAGTGGACGTCAGAAGGTCCAACGTCAGAAGATGAATACGGTTGAATTTCTTCAAGGTATGTTTTGTCTCATAAAGCATGTCACCTTACAGATAACAAGCAGGTGAACCTAATCACCAGGTTGTATTTTAACTCTTTCGGTTCTAGATCTCTTGAAGAGGGAAATTCAAATGGACTCCAACAATTAGAGGGAGCTATTCCCGTAATTTGTCAGTCCCATTTGAGTACATATGGACGATGTTATTCGATCTATGAACTTTAGGATTTTTCCATTCTACTGTCAAAATTGCCCTTATAGATAAGCTGTGTGCATCATCTGTCAACGGGGGCTGATACCCTCACCACTACCAAAGACGTAACACTAACCACTACGCATTCATTTCATTTTGTACGCCATCTGTCCTCTTCGTAGCCTATCCCCACTTTTCTTTGGCGTGGTCGAGGGACGTTCGTCAATTCTCGCCCATGGTGGCCGCCCGAGACCACGTTGCCGTTCCTTAGACGCACAACCAAGGGTTCTTCAAACCCGCAGTTTTAACGGAGGAAGAATATACCCAGAGTTCTAATATTTGACGATATTTATTCAAAACCATAAAAGCTCCCGAGATGGTTGCAGTTTTGCTAAAATCTGTTTAAGCGTACTCAGGTTCTGTTCTGGGCGTGGTGTTTGTATTTTCAGTGGTTGCCATGGCTGACCATAGAGACTTCTTGTAAATGGCGAAGAATGGTGTTTAGAAGGTGCTTTCTTCACGTGCTTCTTCCTGTACTTCATTTGAAAATATTTTAAAACAGTATGTGAACGTTCATTACGTCTTCTTTGTCTATGCAGCTAGTGAGTTTTTGGTCTTATTATACTGATTCCTTGAGAATGACATCGAAAGAACTGGTTTTGTAAGAGGAAGCACCACACAAAACGACGGCCAGTTCTTTGGAGTTTCGGCACTAAACCAGAAGATTAAGACGATGTTAGGGGTGCCTGTGATCATGCGGGACGTGTATTAGCTGAGTGGTTTGCCATTAAGTACATAGCTAGTTGTTCAATCGTCAATGAAGTTGGGTTAAAAGTGCACAGGGGTGAGTAGACTGTTGCCAAATTTGTCGTTGATGCGCATGCGCCCTCGAATCTAGCTCGTATGACCAGGAGGTTTGCTGGCAGGCATCTGGGGAGATGGAATTTCCTGCATTTGAGCGTCCTAAGTCGAATATGGGTTTGGAAGGCATCACTGAGGGCCATCACTACGCATTCAGAAAGTCAATAAGGTAGCTAAATAGAAACTCAAGATACCAGTTAGGGTCTACGTTAAACAGTAGCAATAGACTGGGGACATAAATGACATTCTGATTGTAGTGATCTGGCTTCCCAACAAGCTATTTTACCGGGAGTGTGTGGCAAAGAAATAAAAATAATAACACTGGGTTGCGTGCACAATAATAAAGAGGGTCAAATGGAACAGACTCACTAAGAATTGTTCTTCTTAAAATAGTTCGTCGTTGGCCCAGGTCAGTGAATAAATAATAATCCGATCGTGGATGTCCAAGAGTTTTTTTCTGAACAGCTCTCATATAATAGACTCCGAAGATAATATGAAATGTTTTGACACCAGAGTTAGCACATGAAACTCGCGAATGACCGCTGTAAGCGCAAGCGAAAGCAGAAGAGAAAGCCGAAGCACGTGACCACGCTGGTATTTTCTGTAAATTGTACAAATGCGCGTTTTCTTAGTTTTCCGTATTCAAACAAAAATGTTTATGCTATTGACGAAATACGTAATGTCATATTGGAAGCAAAAGGAAGATACAAAACACCACGTTATATGCCGTGCTGCGCAGAGAGTGGAGCTTACTAGTCTTGGAAGTTGAGTGAATCTAGGGTGATTGGTAGCTCAATGCATGAAGGCAGAAATGCTCTTGGTGCATATTTGGACGATTGGATGTCCCATGCATGACGTACTTACAGCCTAAGGAAAGGGTAAAGGCTTTGCAAAATGAATTGCGTCACAGGCGCTACCGCGTTGTTTTCGTGATTCGCCGTTAACTTTGGCACGAGAAAGCAAATTTCGCTCTGCTATTATTGATGCTTCGGATTCCAAGAATATATTCTACAAGCAAGGCAAGGTAAAGCCACTGGCACAAGTGTTCGACGAAGTTGTTCTTTAATTTTCTGTGTACATTACTGATAATATTGATAAGTTCAATGGCGAGACAGTGCACTTAATGCCGGGGTAGATGGACAAATGGGAAGAGGAAATTAGGTCTGAAACCATGACAGATAGTAAATCGTGAGGCTTAGCATGCAGCAGAGAAGCTTTTTAGCTGCAAGACATGCAGTTATAGGGAGAGTTGTCAACCATGCGATGTTTTGCATCGTCAGTGACATAGATTGTGAAAGGGGCAGACATGGTACAGCAGGGGCTGTGGAATGTTTCGGGATGGGTTACAACCGAATAAACTGACTCGTGCAACAGATTTGAATAGGCGGGCAAGATTCACTGAGGGGATAGATGATGGGGACTAAGAGTTCATCGGCAGTTTACAGGGCAAAGACAAAGGATTTGGAATTCTGTCTATGTATGTTCCTTGCAGGCGGTTTATAGGATATCTGCTGCGAGGGCAATAAAACGGACTGGCAGTCCCAGTCAGATCGTTTCACTAGTGCCTGTCTTAGTCGCTTGTGCATTCAGACAGTTTGGACATTACGATGGAAGTCAAGACAGTTCGCAATACTCGGGAATGAATGATGAGTTGGATGAAACCCTAACAGGCGTGGGCAGGCATGGAAAAGAGATTCAAGTTAGCCTGAGATTGTGAGCGGCTTTCAACGTGTTAGGCGTGTCTGAAATGCAGGAACGTTTTCCAGAGATCGCCGGGTACTGCACATTCCAAAAGAGTCGTTCCAAAACAGCACAAACGGGACCTGATAATCGGCGTCTAAGAAAGGAGCCTCTGGTTGGCGGGAGTACAAAATGCGCTTGACTATGGAATGGTTCCTAGGTATAACGAAGAGGACGGAGCCGTTGATTCTATTAAGCAGCAGCGTATCACTGTCTGGAAGCAGAGGTGGAGTAAAGTTAAGATTTGGTACTACAAATGAGCAGATTTGACACCAGGTATCAGCCCACTCACTACAACTTTGCCACGGCTACATCCATGGGTACACCCTTTAAGACGAATGAGGTACGTGAATCCTAGAATTCAAGTCTGTGCCACTTGATCTTACGATTGCCTTGTATACACAACTGTTTGGCTTTAGCTTAACTTCGTTCAATAATTATCACTAAATACTGGCATCGCAACATCGGTGTACGCAAGTCTCCTTATTTATCGACGATGAGGCTAGTTGAGCGGGTAGTATTTTTGCCTTTAGGAAGTAAGAAGTCTGAAAAATTACCCAGTATATAGAGGAAATTAAATCAAACAAACATTTTTTCATTTCAAGATCATCGCCGAAAGAAAGTGGTTTACGGAGAACGAAAAGCAGTCACTATTCAATTCGACCGTGTCAGTGCATTAAACATGCAACAACGCACTTCGCCAATGGTCGTTTTACAATTTCCGGGAGTGGGCATGGCGAACCGACAAAGCATGTTTTTATGGTGATGAAAAGTGGCCGTTAGCCATGGACGAGGCTATCACGCTTAATTAATGCCTCATAACTGGCAGCGCTCATAGGTGTGGACCTATCATTTACGATAAAACCTTAGTGCTGGCGACAACGCGTACAGCTAAGAGTATCGAGGAGCGCCGTTGACCAGTGAATTAGGTTATCATGAATATTTGAGACCCCAATCAGCTTTGCTCTTAGACACGGGTCTACCAATTACGATGAGTAGTCGAGCTGAGAGGCAACGCGCACGGTTATCATGATTAGATGCCATTTTAGCCTTATTTTCCAGCAGTTTCGTTGCACTTTGTGACGTGTTCCAAGTAGGTGGCGTCATGATTTCCAGTGGAAAAGATAGCTCATAAAGATGTTGGTAACTCACATGCAGATATCTGAAAACGTGGCATTATCTGTTGAGTAGTTGTTCATCCCCGTGAAAGGGAATTATACACAGAGATGCATACTCGCACCAACACTACACAATATACCAGTTTATCCCCGGTTATCACAGTGAACGCAAGGCGAACTTCCCAAATATAGTGTGTGCCGAATTTCGCTGATCAAATTTAATTAAGTTAACTTAATTAATTATTTTAATTTTAATTTTAACGTTTAATTAATTTAATTTGATGCGTCTGGCTAGTATACCGCATACAAATGTTATTCAATTACCCACCTGAGTGTAATTTACACTGAATATTCTGTAGATGTTATTTCAAAGTAAATAAATACCGAGGAACGTTTAATTATGTTTACATTTGCTTTTGCGCTTCATCTCGTAAACTGGTAAGCAGATGCGAACCGGGGGTGTTGACCATGAACATCTTCTCAAAAAATGCAATGAGCAGCGCATCGCTGAAACGTACGAACGGATTGGACTAAGGCCCTGTAAAATTCGAATGCCCCAAATTTTTGGTGTGATTTATTTGGGTTTGTTTGTAATTAGCGGCGAGGGATGGCGTGCGTCCTCGGATCCTCAAAGTGCACCCCTTGTATAGTGTCCTAACCTATCCGTCTCACTTTCACAGTCGTATTGTTCCGATTACCCCCATCGTTGTAAAAGTAGGTGGTCAGGCATCTGACTTATAAAAGAAGATATTCGCGCGAGCTCAGTAGTTATGAGTTAAACGCCAAGTTGCTTAACTCCCGGATGGTCTACTCTCCTACCACTGTTCACTGCACCAGTAAATACTCCTCACCTCCCAGTAAGTTATTACCACGTCTATCGGTTCTTTTCCCCGCTGTGTCCACGTCCATACACAGATGTGAAAAGAGAGTTAGAATTTGTGATGGCTTGTTTAATACTACGGAAGTTATCAGAAAAATCATATCCCTTACCTTATGTGCTGCGTCCAACGACACAGAAGCACAGTCATGAACACCAACTCTCACATTTCATCAGAATCTCAGAAAAGCCCGAAGGTATGTTGACATTTATTGGCATCTTCAAACTAGATTGGCATGCAACACAGTTTAAAAACCGCGGGGGTAAAAAGAAAAAATGTTCGGTAAGATCCTGGTATTACGCTAGCGCTGTCCGATATTTTTTCAGCGAGATTTTTTAGAGCAATTTTGAAGGCTCGTCACAAGAGGCCTGGCAAGCGGGCACGGTTCCAAGATTTCCCGTGTTTTCGTTGACTGTTCCAACCCTGAGGCACTTTTTCATGTCTATCATAAGGGTTTTGGCCTCATCTAACCCATTGCATTGCAACCTGCCTTTACTTCCACCATCATGTCTAAACTTTCCGAATATACAGCCACACCTGATGCGAGATAACTCAGTGGTAAGAGCGCGAATTTACTGACCGGAAGGTCCATGGTTCGAACCCGACCCCTGCCTCTCGAATTCTCCTGTCTAAGTTTGGGCAACCTGGCAGTATCCCACCCCTCGTGCTTCCTTCTGGTGGCATTGCAGTTAGGCAACAAATGTATGCTACAGCAGAACGAGTTTTCTCTACTCGTGATACGATCTAACTAGACACAGCAAAGTGGGCTCCTTCTCATTGCTCCAGGAACAGATATCGTCCAAGCCACATCCAATGAGTATCTAATGCGTGCGAATTGCTTCATTTGTGATTTGAGTTTGTTTTGATACATATTTACGGCATTCGACTGGTTCGGCAAACACCTTTACTCTGGGGTATTTGCTTGCACTGCTGTTGGACTAGTCTTTGGTTTTGTCGCGATGATTGCTCAATTCCATTATTTGTGTAAGCATTCCGACTAGCACACATGGGTAGGCAAGCAAAGGTGACTGAAAATGGAGTAAATGAGTCCAACCGAAACAAAAATAAATAAAAAACTTCCTAAACATACAACCAGCTTTCATAGAGCGTGGTAGATTGAAACACGTATAAAAGATAATGAGCGAATCACACCAAAGACCGAGCCCCATATTAAGAGGGCAATATATGAAGCCAACCTGAAATAAGGCAATCAATTCCACAAGAAAATAAAACTCGTGAATGAGCCGTTGGGCTCAAGGAAATCAATTCGAATAAAGCATAAGGCCAAACGTTACCTGACACTTGTTGAAAACTGCACAAACACTATATGTGGAGAAAGATGCATTCGTATACAGGTTGTCACTCCGGTTTACCTTATAAGGGACACTAAATAGGCAAGCTCATTGGCAAAATTGTTGAGATACCAAGAGATCACACAAGCATTTATCAAATTTGCAAGCAAAAAACTAACCGGCGTAAACTAGTGATGAAGCCAGGGGTTGTTGCCTATTGCGGTTTAGGACGTCACCGTGCAGGTATACGATAGTTTAGGTGCAGAGTGTTGATAGTTCCGTATGTGCACCATTTTTTGTCAATTATCTCAACGACATACAGCAAGGCGGAGGCGTATGCTGCGGTTTCCTAAACCATAGATGTTTTCCTGTTGAACTGCCTGCAACCGCATAGCTTGTTTTTTTTCAACAAATGACCATGTGGACGGGAACTTTTGAGGCTTTCCGTAAGATTTTTGGAACGTGAGGTAGGCGGCTGGAACGATGTTTATCTAAGCAATTTTTTGGAAATTATAGGCCATCCTTCAAAGATGGGCAATGGAGGTCCATGATTAATCTTGAAGAGTTTACTAAAAGGAATGTTGGGCTACCGCAGAGGAACTCTTGTCCATAACTTCTACTCGACGACTCACTTCAAGGATATTTCAAGACCATCAATGTGGTCAGGTCTGGGGCGAGGCGGTAAACTTCTTGGCAATTCTGCGTGTGCGTTCTGATCGCAATCTGCGGTTTTTAGACGCACTGGACGGCCGATGCTGCCAGCAGTGCACTCAATCAATGGCAGGAAGCTGGTACCCATCTCCCAGTCGTGTTTGGGAAGACAACTAGAAATGTTTGTAAATGCTCTGGTGCATTCACCACAGGAAATGAAGAAGAAGTAAGGGTTCTTCGATAACCTAGCTTTGTCAGTCTACAGCTAAAATACTGCGTTCAGTCGTGATCATCACATCTCACAATTTGTCAGTGTCTGGTGAAAACAGTCCCAAGAAGCTTACTAAACTAGTGTACGGATTGACGGACTTCTTAATACTGATGGACTGAGGTTTGGTACTTCAGCTCCTTGGAAACTACTCCACCGCAAACCATGACTAACTGGATAAGAGGAAGACGCTTGTAGCTAGATATACACGTTTAAATTCTGTAATTGAAGAAATTTGTTTGTGATATTTGAGGCATTTGTCGACATTTCTGATGGGTTAGATCACCAACTGAAGCGGCCGGGGTGTATTCATTATTCGGTTTGAAGACGAAACATCATAGGTGACCTATAAGCTAATAAACGATTAGGTGGTAATTTTATGAATAGACCGACGTCAGGTTGCCATCTGCTGTAACCTGTACATGCCGACACTGGTGCCTTTTGATATACCGTTCTTAAGTTGTGTTACTTTATATTGCTTTGCTGCTAAAACCTAGGACTGTACAGCAGTGTTTCTGTTATTAACTTGTGGATGTCAATTATTAGTAAATTCATCCTCCAGTGAAACAGTTCGTTGAAAGTGGGCTGGCCATTTCATTGCTTTAGGTCTTGGAATAATCAAGGGGATTTTAAAATATTCTTTCCGACCGTCTCATGAACACACTGAGGCAGCCCACATAATTGTCCTTTATGTCCTTAGGGTATCAGTTTAATTCGAGTGTGAATTTATGAGAAATAGTGATGGAATTAATTGGTCACTTCATATCATCCCCTCAGGTAGCTTCGCGGCGCACCCTGGCTGAACTGGGATAAACAGTCTTCAGTAAGGCCGGATACT
Organism: Opisthorchis felineus; assembly: GCA_004794785.1. Lineage (NCBI taxonomy): Eukaryota > Metazoa > Platyhelminthes > Trematoda > Opisthorchiida > Opisthorchiidae > Opisthorchis > Opisthorchis felineus. The sequence continues at coordinate 204,331 of SJOL01007034.1, forward strand.
AGTTAAATTCCTTTAGCTCTAAAACGTCTTTTGAAAAATATACCCAACATTTTTTTATTCGCGCACATCATTCCGCACTGGTGGTGCGGCCGCTCGTTTCTTCAATTGCCAGTCCGAAAGGTTTGATTGGTCTTCCGAAATCCATAAGTTGTTCTTGTAGTCAGTGTCAGTTCATCATATTTTTGCCAGAACCATCATCTTAATAGCTTTGCACCTAAGGATTTTTACTGCACATATAAGTCAGTATGCCGCTATTTTTGGCGATCCCTAACCGCCCACATTTGACCTAGATGTAAGCTAAGTTTCACACAGACATTGACTTGGAATAAAATTTTCTCAACAGTTACGATGTGCAAGCCCTCCTTCTGTGGCCCACCTATGTCGAATCTGGGAACACGTTTCATTAGAACAAACCGTGATTTACTTTTTACATGCATTCGCCTCTGTAGAACTTGCGCCTTAATGGGAAGACCAAATATTTACCCAGTTTTGGATATTCCTTGATAAAAAAGAAGCGCCATTTGAGTGTCCAGTGTGAACCAGTGGTGCGACACACTTAGATTTCTATTTTATTAAAAAAAGATATGTTCCGTCAGTGAGGCAAGTTTATGCTAAAGAGCGGAGTGCCATATTCTAATTGATGCATCGTTATTGTGACTCACTAGCAGTACGTCCAACAAAAATCCCCGAGATTTTCAGACTAACGGTCTCCTGGCTGGTTAACCGAATATTTCACCTCTTGGCCAAACCGCCTGACAGTGGATTAACCAATTCACACTAACTAATCATATGGTACTATTCAGCCTCCAACCACCAAACCCACATTACATGTTCACAGGTTGAATAACCCTGAGAATAGGTCTACCCATTTTGCCTCCGTATCGGACTCTCGGTCGCATATAAATTTCTGGGGATTTAGAATGCGTAATAGCTAAATAAAATAAATCCGGTAATGCCAGAGTGATCAGATAAATTTTGGAACCAGTTTGCCAGGCGAAGACCCGTCCCCAAAGTCGGATTGGGCTCCCCAATTATACCAGATAACCTCAAGTCTTTACACTTATTGAGATTTGTCGTCTACACGAAACAGTTTCACGATGCTTTCAGGGTTTCAGCATAGGTTAATTTCACTTACCAGGCGATACTTCTGTTGGGAATTCCAAAATCTTAGTTTACTGATGAATTTTGTGCGGCTTAGGGGAAAAGTGATACATTCGATGACTGCGGCTATCCATCTTGGAACCCGATACTTGAAAATCCAGACAGAACCTCACCGGTTGGTGGGGATTTCGTGATTAGAGGATGATTTCCTCGATATCCTGTCTAGGTGCGGGTTAGTGACGCTGCTGATCTTCTGCTTGTGTCCAAAAGGTTAACTTTCAAAACTACCAGCCTGGGAGTCTCAGGTTCTATATTTGCTAAACTTCTGTCGCACACGTACCACTAATAACTCGCATTTGCTTGAAACTAATACGCAGCGCTCTTTGGTATTTCTGCATAGATTTGCTTCTCCTTACCATTCTAAAACGATTCTGGGTTGAATGAAATGGCCAACTAGATTTCAGGGACTCCAGATGTGGGTTAGACTAGTTCTCACGCAGCAGTGAGAACAGCCGTTGATGGGTTTGTGATTACAAGATGAGTCAAGTTTCGTCAGTACACAGGAAATATTTGTGAATAGACGTTTCTGGTACTCGTCTCTCATTTCTCCTTTTAGTACATGTCATAAATTAAGGATTTGTGCCAATCTACGACGTTTATTTACATCTCCACAATGAAGTCACATTTGGTAGCATCTAGTTGGCACCACACAAAAATTTACTGCTTAGCGCATGAAGCCTTTCGGACAGTAACGCTGATGTAATTTGCTCGTGCGCAAACATAAATAGCCCAGGGTTTATCCACGAAGAAATACTATGTGGCTGCTTAACGGAGTGAATTTGCCGGCGCGCACAATAAACCACAAGGCTGTTTGCGAGATCAAGCATGGTTGTCGGGAAACAGCTATTTCTGTCATTCGCGGTCGCCAAAATCATTATTACGCATAGTATAGTCAGTCGCAAGAAGGTCACTATTACTTGGTTTAGACGCATGTGGAAAATTGAGATTTCAAAATATTTTGAAAGTCTTTCAGGCAAAATCCTACGGGTCTCCTAAATTGCAAATTTTTCTTTCCTAAAATAATGGAGTTTTTAGGGGCGTAGTTTACCGGCAAAGATAAAAAATAGGTCTGTTACCTTACAATAAAATGCGGCTTCAGTTGATATGAATGGAAATCAAAAAAATATAGGCTATTCAATAACTGGTTTAGCCCCACATTCAAACGTTCAGTATTTGTGTGCATCATTTTAACGTCATTAATCAGGAAGTCAAACGTTTTCTCATTTCACAGCGGTGTACTTAACCGGGACAGTTGGTAACCCAATCAGAAGAAATATAAAATCCCACATCAAGTTGCGGTAACCAGTAAGAAATGTCTGATTCAAAGTTCGTTCCTGTGAAGGCACCCCGAAATATTTCAGTACAGCGATGCTATGAGGAATGAATGTATTCTCTACTTTATAGAGGAGTTTTAGTATTGTGTCGAAATATTGGCAGACTGAGTGTGTTTAATGGTTGCTGGTCAGGTAGGTGTTGCTTTCTTCGCCGAGCTTGGTAATTGACTTGCAAATGTTCCGTTACCATACAAGGAGACATCAGCATTGCACTGTTGGGTGGGCACACTCTGTTTGCCTGCGTGCGTTCTAACGTCTCTTAACGTGAATGGGTAGTTAGGTGACAGTGATTTCCGTGAATTTTTTTACCCGTTCGGGATATTTGTTGCGTTGTGCTTTGCGTTCCTTCGAGTCGATTGGTCATCCCAATGCCTTTTTGATGTTAGCTTATTATTCACGTCTCTAGATGTCCAATCTGCTCAGACAATTTTGGCCGAATGTTTGGTTAATAGCGGCATATCAACTGGATCGCTGGAGAAAAATGACCTCTGCCAATCACTCGACTTATGTTCGATCACACTTTCCGATTTCAACGGAGAAAATCACAAACAGCTACGGGGGACATCGATGGCGTCGCCAATTTCATCTGAAACCCAGATGCATCCCTCGTTAATGATGTTCATAAGCAGCTGGGTTCCAGATGGGTCTCCCGTCAAAACCAAATTGGCATGCAGATGAGCATAGACGTCACATTTCCTGCAATTTGGGTTCAAGTAAAACGTAAAGTTGACGGAAACTCGCAGACTGTGCCTGCCTGATGAGCACCAAGAATGTCGAAGCCGGTTGTGGACTGCCAAGGAGTTTCCAGCAGTTCAGTGTCTGTACAATGAATTGGAAATCTTGAATATCGTACTAATTAAAACAGGAGGCCACCTGGTGCAGATCATTCGGCTAAATAAGGACTTCAGAAAAGGGAGATTCATTGGGGTTCCAGGTAAGCCTACCGTCAAAACCAACTGGTTATGCAGATGAGTGTGTAATTTGAGGTCCACCAGCTTGTTCACTTGCGGCAGTTCATATCGAGTCATGCTCCTCGTTTTTCCATGTGATGTGGCCAAGCAGCTACACCTGACATGACACAAAACTTGGCAGATAAAGACAGCGGGAATGTGATTTGTGGGACAGAATCCGATTACCGATTATTATCTAATTTAGGTTTCTCAGCCATCCGTTGGTTCACTCAGTTCTTTGGATAAACAACATATTTTCTATATGGGGCACACTACTGTAAACTGAAACTATTGAAAAAGTGCTGAAAACCGTTTGACAGCCCTCTACCGATGTCACTGTTCTCGGTACTCATCAGCAGGTGCACTCTCCGGGTTTCTGTCGACCTTATGTTTTACTGGAATCAAATCAAACGCAATTTTGTACGTAATCATTTGCACACTGATTAAGCTCCGACGGTAGGGTCTAAATCTCTGACCGAATGTGCTGCACGAGGCCCCCGCCTGCTCGAGAGGTCAAAAGATGTTGTCCAGACGCGGCACATTACTGATAAGCTTGTTGTTGCAACTTCTACAGCACATTTCCGTTTTTCGCGCAAACTTTACCGTTTGTAGATCAGTGTTTGAACGATATATTTAACTTAACAGCTTAGCTCACGCATCGTGGTTTCATCTAAGTGGACTCTCTTAACCTCGTCACAAAAAGTTTGCTCAGAACGGAGTTTGTACTTTGTTGACACTAAACTTGCCAGGAAAATCATGCTATATATACTTGGTTTTCCGAATGCTGCTATCATCTAAACTAAATATCCCGATATCCAGATATAATCAGCTGTCATGTGGATTCTTTCCCAACTCTCACGTTTATACAGAGGGTCAGGGCTGGTCAGAAACGTAGGTAGACCTCGTCAACCCTTGCGACAACCATCGAGAATTAGATTGTTCGTTCACGTGTTATTTTTTCCTCCCAGTCATGGAAATATCCGGTAGAATTCTTCCTTGTGAACTCCCCAGAGGAGCTCTTCCAAGCTGTTTTGAAATAAGCAAGTTGCATTCTCAATGCGAAGTAGACTCGGGCTTCCAGTTAAGTTACCGGTACTTCGCGAATAAATTATTGATTGTGGAAGGAATTGGAAATCGTTTTTTTCATGATACTAATTATCCAATTTCGGTTTACAGAAGCCATAAATTTCAGCGCAGAATTCGCGCCTACCTGGTGATTTACATGTGGACGTAAATGCACCAAAGTGTTTTGCTTCAGTGAGTTAGATTTTGAAGTAACCGTTGTGACCACTTGTGGGCCATTACAGGATCGGCCGAAATTGTGCGTAAAGATGATGTTACAGTTGCCTCCTTTGGTACTCTGCGTGTCACGGAGTATGAATTAGAACAGTCAAACAGTGCCACTCAAGGCACTACCTTTATGGGTGGTGAGAATAAGGTGTATGTGCTATGGACAGCTAATTATAACTAACCCCGATTAGCGTACAACAAGGATGAGGTATCACTAGGAGGCTTATGGTGGGCTGGCATTCGCTTCCAAAATAACGTCCCGTAAAGCAGGATTTGGGACTTTCCGGCGAATATCTTCGTTTTCTACATGTTGTTCTTACCTATCATGAGCAACATTCCGCGCGTATCGGCTTTCAAAAACCACCAGTACCAGGGAAAGGAGGAAAGTTGTTCGCCACGGAGTTGGTTGTGGGAAGACACCAAATAAACAGGTACAAACTATTGGACAGGAAGGTAAACATCTCACATGCACCTTGTTTTTTTAAAACTGAATATCCGTCTTATTCTTGAACGCGTCTTTTTGAATTTTCTTGGATGTCCATTGACTATCACGCAATTGTAAACGAATGTTGCCAAGCAGTTCCACAAATTCCGTAATAAACCCACCTTCCATTGAACGCGAAGCGGACTTACCAGAAAACCACTTGCATGTCTCATTAATGGTATCCGCCGTCACACCAGTAGATAGAACAAACCTAGTTTGGTAAGCATAGTACAGTACAGCACGCGTGGTTTTGTTATATAAATGTCCCTACAATGAGGGCCTTATCTTACGCCGACGTTGTAATTTAGTGAATGGCAACATTACATTGAAAACACAGCCTAACCGCATCCTGGTTGCCCCCGCCAGAAGTGACGCGGGTGATAGTCCGTCACTGGTGATAGCACGGGTCATTCTGGAAATGTCACCACTAACCTACTCAGCCCAAGGTGAGTGAAACATTCCGTCGTTTGGGTTTGATAGTCTGCGTTGGTTATGGTTGGCGTTTCGTTTTTAACGTCCGACTCAGTGAAGTGATCCGGGCTAACACTCCAGGGCGCATAGGGAGATTCAGTTATTAGAATTTAGGGTCGAGGAGGCAAGGTAAACCGGGATTTGAAAGTTCGCCACCCACCACCATAGGCATATCAGTGACCGCCTTCTTCAATTGTGGTTTCCTCAATATCGTCCCTTATGGAATCGGTAGTGAAAACAACGTGAAAGTCTCTCCGGGCTTTCCCGGAGGCTTCCACAGCATCCAGTTGTGAGAGACGTTCAAACCAACAAGAATACCGACCAGATGCGACAACGATTTATGACCAACGGTTTATGAGCACGCCTTCATTATTCTGCATAATGTCTGGTGGTAATTGGTGTATACTGTCAAGCAAGCGAAGAGCCATAAGAAAGGTTCAGTAACGTGGAAGCTGCTCGTTTTTTATCACAACTATCTGACGCAGCTGAGAATATCACGTTTTAGGGGTTTATTCAGTGTGACCCAAGAAATTTGAGGCTGAGGAAATCTACTTTCTTTCTTGGTTTTCGATCAGCAGACCGTCGTTCTCTTCGCCGGGCTTGACAACTGACTTGCAAACGTTTCGTCACCATACGAGATGACATAATCAGCGAGTAGTTGTGTTCTTTTTCAAATCCTGACTGCAGTCATTGGGTGTCGTTGTTACATTCTGCGCATCAGTAGTGGACACTGCAGATGCGATATTCCAATATGCTTTGGAGTGCTAAAATATCCAAAAACAATGATGAGCCTCTACCTCGTGATTCCTTTATGACGTCAGTTTTTCTGACACTGAGGTCTCGACGACAAAAATCACACCATTAATGACACTTCTGAGTAAATATATATACCATTGAAAATCCGAAGAGAGTGGCATCCATGCATCACAGTTGGATGTGCGGTTACAAATTGCATTCGCCACATTCACAGGTGGGGCATTCTGAGCTGTACGTGTTGCAAGTGGAATGGTAATTAGTCTTCAGCTATTAGTTGTTTACAACAGCTAATCTAATTTGCACACTAATGTGGCTTGGACAGCGGTATCGGATGAACCCAGCTGTATCTCTCTTTTATTGTGGTGCAAAGATGGCCAGATTTATAGCAATCTTGCGAGTATTTTTTAAGCTTGTGCTACTCGCAGTCGCTCTCTGATGAATTTCATTTTACCTCAAAATGGGATGCGCCAAAAATGAAGGGAAATTTAGCACCTTACAATGGAAACAAACAGTTGTAGTCTGGCCTCTTTTCAAACAATGTGAGTGACCCGACTCGACCTATTCGACCGTTTTCTTATCCATGAAGTTTTTCCACGTCCACCCGCCCTTTTGTACTATAAGTTTGTCAACCCAACAAACAGATAGCCTTGTCTGAGATTCCTCGAATCTAACGAGAGTCCAAATGTATAGACACTTTTGTAGATATGGGATTCCGTAAAATCGAATCTTTCTATTCAGATTCCAGTGAAAAGAGTTCTTCTGGGCATATTTCTCTCTTCCCTTTTCATTTATTGGTGCTGCAGTCATCCGATGAACGTTCTATGAGCCCATTGCAGGATGGATTGTGAAAGATTTTGCCTGTCCACCAAAATACCACATGCATAAGTGCATCGTTACTTGTGTGAATCGACAGATAGCTCACAGAATAGATCAACAACCAAAAAACTCATCCGAGCTACCAATATTCAGACACATTGCCAAGTAGTTCACAAATGATAATTGGAAAAACGCATGAAGATCAGGTAAACGTTGAGTGCTTTTTTCAAACATTCTGATATGTGACTGGTTCTGGTGATTTGTAGCAGTGTAAGGAAGATCACACTGGTGATTTGTAATTCGACACAAACTCTGCTACTGAGAATTTAGTCAATTTAGCCAATTCCGTCAGAAACTGACGACAGGATTGTGTAGTATTTTTTATGGAGTTTTAATATTTTCAGCTTAAGTGGAAATCACATTCCAAACTAAGATCAATCGATATTGAAAATCCGAAGATGGCTTATTTTCTCTTTCGTCCTTGTTTGAGGACCTAATGGTGTGTGTCTATCATACGCACCCTACAACCTTCGGGAATGTGTTTGAAAACCTGGAACCGAGTGGTTTGCTGGCAGTGGGATAGGATTGTTCTCAGAAGGGTTATAGCATTGGTACACTTTAAGGATAGAGTGGCGCCCTGTTCCAGTTAATGTTGCTCCCCGAAACAGAGACTCAGTCGAGTCGCCCGACGTTTTCTTTTCTCATCAGCCTACCTAAATTTTTGAGGAATGACGAGGTTTTAACTCGTCAGTCAAGAGTTCGTCGGGTTTAAACGGTATACATGAAGTTACTGATGGATAGTGTCGTTGTTCGTTCTTTTCAAAAGACATCGTCCCGCAGGATGGATCACATTTTGTTCTTCTTTTGTGATGACATCCTTTGGTACAAACAATTACATTGGCATAGTTCTTGAACTTTATGTACATTGTATAAATGCAAGATTCGGTGTTGTTAATAGCTTGACGGCATCATCATTTCATGGGGTAACGAGTGATTACCAGAAAGGTCATGTGATTTGCAAAGAATGGCTTTAATCTATGACCTGATTGGCTATCGATATTCATCCCGATCGGGGTCTTATGGGTTTGGTCCTAATTTGTGTTGCGTTGCGATTCGATCGGTCCACCGTGTGCCGCAATTGTTGTCTCTTATTTATTGCCCCGTTGGTTTTTTCGTGAACTGTATTCCGTCATTTTACAATCAAAACAATCAAACTGCAGGAAATTGAGCCACGACGTAATCTGGTTTACGAATGGACAAACTTGGATGGGAAATAATGGAGGAAAATTTCAGCATATAGTGGAGTAATCAAACGCAAGAAACACAGACCACTACGCAACACAATTTAGGTTGTGACAAATAAGACACCGATTGGGATGATTACTCGACTGGAGAGTCCTGACTGGCTGGTCAATCGATCGACACAACCAAGATATTTTACTGGGTCGTTGTTCGATGTGCTAGAGCACTATATGCCATTGCGTTTGAAGGAAGGAACATTTACACATGCTATATGAGGTTAGTTTGCCTTTGACATAATAAAATACTGAAAGTAATCAAATATCCAACGCCGAATATGTAAGAATTTCCCTGAAACACTTACGTATATATTTGCATAGTATAGTGGAAAATGTAGGCGTTTCACCTTAGAACCCTTTCGGTGCATTACCAAAATGCATCCGAGGGAAGCATGCTGCCTGAGGTACTGCCAGGCTGCTCAAGCCTGCACGAGAACAGTTGAGATGCAGAGGTTGGGTTGGAACCACGGACTTTCCGGTCAGTGAGTTTGCACATTAACCATTGGGCTATCTCGAGCTCATCTTATCATAATATAGAAAATCGTAGCAGCTTGGAAATTCGTCGTCATTGGGGAGTCTTTAATGAAACTAAGGGAATCCAGCTTTTACTGAATGAGCCACACCAGGCAGCCTAATTTTTCATTTGCTGTGATATTCGAGATATCGCAATTCATTGCCTAAACGCAAGACACTACTCATAGGGTTTCTAAAAACTCTTCGACGGCCCACGACCATTTTTACCCTTTTTGAGGCGAGTGGGAGTATTTGTCGAGATCTGTCCAACTTGGCTTCAAGTAGAAATGCGTTTCAGAAAAACTAGGAGGCTGCACCTAGCTGATGGAGCTCAAGAAGAATGAAACCGGTCGCAGGCTTTCGAGCACCTCAGCAACCTTATTTGCAATGTGTTGCTTCGGAACGAGAAAAAATTTACCCGAAACGATGCTGTCTATTGGAAGCCTTGGGGCAGAACCACGAATGCTCACATCTATTGTAAATGAATGATTCATGCTGTATACGTAACAGATATCGCAGTCATCACATGCATAGAAAAAATTGTCAAACGTGACAATCAAAATGTCATGAAAATTTTAGGATAAAAAACGACTTGCACTTGTGTCGGGTCTGCCGAGGTGCATGGAGGGCATCGGTTCTCCTAGCTTGAAGCCTGTTAGCGAACACTCGCTACTGGTGCTGGATTTTTATTTCACACTCATGCGTTTACTTCTCTCCAAGAAACGTATAGTTAAGCTTCAACCATCGGCATTCTCTAACCGTCAGAATTCCGCAACGACCCAAATGAGATATCACGCCGTATTTTCCAGTCAGAAGTACCACAAACTAACACAAATTACCAGGAATGAGCGACTGAAATTGCTAAAACACGGCTAGAATGCAATTCGCTAATCCAGTTTCGCTATTCCTATGGCCTACATGAAGCCATTTTTACCACAGAGTCTTAGTCATTATCTTTCTTATGACACACTTAAAAAATGAGGCTGGTTCCACATACTTCCTTCAGATACCAAGGTCGTTATCGCATATGACACTTTTTTCACTCCATCATTAGTCGCGATTCTGGATACATATAAAATACAAATAACCTGGAGAACTTGCGGAGTTTTAGATTGTCGCCTTGGTCACCGCGTACACTTCTACGGTTCAAACGAAACTTTACAGCACCGGTGGTTATTTTGGTGGTAGCGTCACGTTATTTATTATGAATTTTTAGTGTATGACCAGAATGTTCATCCCCGAGAGAGTCATTCAAAGGCGGGGCATTGTCGTCGGATGATGTGTGCACTAAGTTTGCATGGTATATATATATATATATAATCACCACAGTGAGTATCATGACACGTCTTGAACGTACCCGTTGTCAGTTTCATTGTGACCCGCAAGCTTATCGAGGCAGCTGTAAGAAGGGGGACGTTCGAAGGAACACAATTCAAACATTGACGTTAGTCGACCTAAAGGTGAGGATCATCGTCAGTAGACAGTAGAATTAATAAGCCAATAAATAGACGCACTTGCCCATCGGTTTGTTCTCACGGGAGGCTCGCCTGAATCACAGCTGAATCTCTTGTTCACGATGTTCTTCTTCTCTTGCGCTGTGGAATAATATTCAGCAACCTTATGAGTAACGTATCATGTCTAATTAATAGATCATTTTGTGCCATCAAGCTGGTTTTAGTTTCACAGGTTTCACCGTTTTGATTTACACAGAGTGAGTTGTTACATACCCGTCGTGGCTTCAATTCTTACGAAAAGACCAGCAAATGACCCACAAACAAGCGAACACCCAGAGTATTGAGGATCCTTGAAGTGTACAAAATTTGACTTTTGATTGGATTTCTAGAGTGGTCTTTTAGCTCAACGGATTTCATATTAAATTCATAAATATCCGCTAAGTGTCAACTGACGGAAGATATTCAGTAAATATTTCGTCCTGTCAGTGAAATCACTCTGTGCTGGAAAACCGAGAAGCAGTGTACAGCTGCTTCATCCTTGTTGGGACGTATCAGTAGTGTACATCTCATGAAATTCCATGGCATTTCGAACCCACACCTTCCGGCCTGTGGCTGATCACTTAACCGTTTGGCCACGAGCGGCTTATCAGAAATATGACTAGCGCTCACTTAGACAGGATGCAGCACCGCTCATTCTTCCGTCAAAGAAACCACATCACGTGAGTACGTATTGATCGGCTGGTTAATTGACGCCCCCAAGCTAGAAGTTTCACTAATCCAGTTAATTATATTCTTCCTCTGAGCCAATTACAGAAGGTTCGAAGCGCTCACTTAGACACGACATGGAATGAAGCGAGGATGAAACAGTTGTACAGTACTTCCAAACTAGAGGACGTTCACAGTTCTTTTCTGTTTCAGTGACACGGAACAGGTCTCTCTTACAAGCCAGTTGATAAGTTCGCTAGACCGACATGCAATCAGTGAAATGTTGCTCAACAGGGGATCAAGCGGTGAGCCCATTGCAATTTTATCGTCATCTCCATAAAACGGTCGTCGGTTCAGAAATAAGGTTGCTGGAAACTCTTCGACAGCCCAAGACCGGTTTCCTCCTTGCTACTCGGACCCATCAGGTAGGCGCATTCCCACAAGCTTCCGTCAGCCTTACGTTTTAACTGAACCAAATTTACACGAAATTTGACAAATACCCTAATTTGCATGCCGATTTGGTTTTGACGAAAGACACACTCGGAAACCAGCTGAATCTCCCAGTTGTGAATTTCCTCTCGAATATCACACAGACCAAAACCTTAAGCGGCCTGGTGCAGCACTTTCACTCGAAGAAGAACATCATAAACGGGGATTCAGTTCCATGTGAGCCCTCCGACAAAACCAAATTGGTGTGCAGGTTAGTGTATTGGTCGTTGCCTTGTTCGCTGAGATGTGCCATTTGATTGCAATCGTTTCAGCACTAATCGATGTGACATCGTCAGTGCGTTGTAGCGGGATAACGGAATAAATGTGTGGCGTAAAAGGTTTTCCCTGGAGTAGACAGTGGGGAGAGGAATTATGAGGTCGAATGAATCAATCTACTAACACAAAGTATATCGTCTCTCTGAATGTTAGGTTTCTAAAACGTGATGTGACATCAATCCAACACAAATTTTTGTCCCTTGATGGGATCTTTTAATAATTCAACGATTAAATCAAATATTTTTGCTGCCCAATTCGGCAGCTTCCACACCGGACGTTGATGGAATCGGGAAGGTAAACTGGAAGATTTGTTAAGACGTAATACCCTACTCGTAAAGTCGCTGAAAATACCTTGACGAATGATTCAGCTAGGTTCCAGGTGAGTTCGCCATTGATACTGATTTGGTATGCAGCTGAGTGTATTAGCGAAATAAGTGTTTTTTTGAAATTCGAGAAAGCTTCACGAGGAAGCTGCAAACAATTAGCAATGTTCATTACCAAACGAAAAATCAACCTTGTGACTCTATCCAACAAGCTCACGTATAACTCGTCCCAAAATGGATAACTGGGGACGCAGGCAGTATAAAATAACTGATTAGAAACTGAAGTGAATATGTATTTGACAAGAACGTACAGGACGAACATGGTTAAGGGCTGTTAACTTTTTCTGGACTACTTATAAAATGCATCAGTAATGCTCCACGTTCGTCGGCCGTGCTCTCTATAGCATCCATCAATTTATCGTGGCAATCGCTGGCAATAAGCACGCCCGTTTTTAGTTCTGAATGCCTCTTGAAGTTCAGGTAGTTGTAGTTTTATTCCTAAATGTAACATGCTATCCATAAGACTGCCCAAAGCTCTTCGATACCCCATGACCGTTTTCACCCTTCCTATACAGGAGCATTAGATGGGCTCAGTCTCCGAGTGTTCATCAACCTTACGTTCTACACGAACCCAAACTTTACTGGATTCGACAAATACATTCATTTGCACGCTAATTTGGGTCCACCGATAAACTCAGCTGAATCCCAGCTGAATCTTTTGTCTATGCTGTTCCTCTTCAACCGATTGTGCTGCACAATGGCTACCTCATGCATGAGATACCGCAGCATACTTACTTGACTCAGGTTTCAGCCAAACTATAGGCACATTCCTTCATGAAACGCCAGTGTTTCTTTTCGTTGTGTGTTCACATCAATCTTGTTTGAACAGTCTTCATCCTGTCTTGAACCAATCATTCCGGTACGTCCACACCAAAGGTAGGTGAAGGAAGCCATGAACTCTATTCTGACTTTTATTAGACCCCATCAGCAATGCACATCATTGGCCGTGTCGGTATTTAACCTTTGCAAACCCAACACGCGAGGCGCGGGTTTTACCCTCACCTCGCCAGCTCACGCTGTGTACACTTCAATTATCACGTCTGAACAGTCAGACTTGTTCGCGCTTGTGCGATTTCTTTCGTTTGACCAATAACCAATGAAAATATAATGTTAAAATCATGGTTGTACGGCCCTCCCAACATGTTTCGTCTTTGACCGTACGCTTTCGGAGGATCTTCGGGTCATGATTCTTTATTTGGTGTATGTGGCCATTTTGGTCAGGATCACCGTGGATGTTGCAGATAACAGCAATGCGTAGAAAACGGATCCGTCGGTCCATATGAACTGGCCTACAAGGATGACGCTGACAACGTGGGAGAGGTGGGGAAAGAGAACAAACAAATGAGAAAGGAAGAACAAAGGCCTCCGCGGTAGCTTGGTTTCGCTTACCAGCTTCGTTGTATGAAGAAATTAAACCGAGCCATATCCCCTTTTGTATGATTTCAGTCATTTATTTTTCGCACATAGTATTGTGCTTATCATCGCAAGGTCTACCTGTGATCACACAAGTTAAACCCACGTAACCTATTCAGTTCTGCGGCGCAAGTCTATACGGATATGGTGATGTATGTATACATTCAACCAGCAACCCATCGCTATGCCACACTAGGCTTCATAAAATTGCACTGATGATATCACCTCAAGATGAGACGTTCGTTTACATATTCATACTTATGCGAGGTGGCCCAGTGGTTTGAAGGCGAATTTAGCGACCGAAAAGTCCGTCGTTCGAACCCGACCTTTGCATCTCGATTATCTAGGCTTGGGTAACCTGGCAGTATCCCAGCCCTCGTTCTTCATTTGGGTGGCATAGAACAGACAGCCGCACGACAAGTACGAAGGCTTTCAAAGTACAAACGAAGTGTTCGACGAATTTTATCTACAAAGTGGGCGGTCATGCTTGGGAAAGAATGACTGCTTCGTGTGACAACCATTGCGTACCAAATAGCCGGATGAAAGTAACAAACGGAAAAAATGGAGGCTGATGAATTTCACATGCGAAGCAAAACCCTTGAGGGGGAATTTTCGACTGTTCTATCTGCCTTTTCTTATTGACCTCTGGACGAAACGTCGTGGGTTGCCCTGTATTGTAACTGGAGCGAAAGGCAATGCTAACACTCTTGAAGACGGACTGAAGTGATCAACTGCGTGCATACGCTCGCTCAGCTGATACAGATATGTTAGCGGGCACAGTTCACTTATTGACTAACCGAAACAAGATATGCCTTCAAAACAACCATTTCAGATGTCAACAATGAATGCAATCAGTATTGAGTCTACTCTGCCGAATTACTAAACAAAAGAACGTAACTGTGGTCTGAGGTGACAGATGACAAGCGAAATACGAAGTTGTTGGTTGTGAGGAAACTTGAGGAATTTTCAATGGATATTTCGTCCTATCAATGGAACCAGTCTATGCTGAAAAGCCGAAAAGCACTGTACAGCTTTTATATCCTTATTAGTAATCAACAGCGATGAGCATCTAACGAAACTTTAGAGTATCTACAACCCGCGTCACTGCGGCTAGTAGTGTGAATCTTTTGCCGTTCAGCCACCAGCGACTGATCAGCAGTGTGATTTACTCGCCCTTAGACAGGATAGACCACGCAGAATCCGCATCACGTGACGACGTGTTGTCTCACAACTTAGGTGAAGGGACAACCTTCACTCATCGTGTAAAGTTTATTCTCCCTCTGAGCCAATTATAGATTGTCGGTATGTGAGGTGTGGGAATTTTTACGGAGATTTTTTTCTTCAGGTAAAGCATAGTGAGCCAGTCAACACGTGTGACTACGTGATGTGGATTCCCTGAGTCGAGGATAAGTGGTGTGTGAGTTAATCACAGTGCTAATCAGCCGCTTGGGGCCGAACGATAGAAGGTCCGAACAACTAGCAGGGAAAACTCTTGTTCGAGATACCCTGGAATTTCGTGACGTGCTCACTGTTGATGATTCTCAATAAGGAAAAAACAAAGGTTTATCAGCATAAGTTGGTAGCAGGCTGAAATCCACATTGAAAATTTGACAAAAGCCTCCACAATAACTTTAACCAAACCGTTATCCTATCCATTACGTAATCTCTTGTGTTCAGGGTCACCATTCTTGACGGAGAAATTTTACCTGCACACCAAAAAATGGAACAAAAATGGAACCGTACAAGAGACTATTTTGGTGGGGCTACTGGGCTACACAGGACCTGGTTTGATACCAGTGCCCTACAAGCTTACAACACTAGCAGCCAATTGCCAGCATGATCCCGGGGTCCAACGTCCAACCACTAAACAGTGCCTGCAGGGGAAGTGGAGCACTAACTCTTTATCCAACAACCTAGAATGATTACACTGCTCATAAGGTCTCGAAAAACTTCAGGCAGCCTACGATTGGCTGCGCCCTTCTTGGAGCTCTTCAAGTAGGCTCAGCCCCCGCGTTTCCGTCAACTTCATGTCCTACATGAACCCAAATTGCACGAAATTTACGTATACACTCATCTGCATACTAATTTGATTTTGACTGGAGACCCGACTGGAGCTCAGCTGAGTATCTCGTTTATGATGCTCCTACTCAAATGACTGTCCCACACCAGACCGCTTCATGTTCCAGCTGGCACCTTCATTTCCAGCTAGCACTCTCAGTTGAAGCGAACCATCATTAACGAGACATTCAGCGCTAGTCTAGTCTTGTTCTCTGCATACATATGTTCATGTGCAAGAGAGGTGGATTTACCTGAACTACATTCCATTCGACTGAGCTCCTGAGCATGAATCTAAGTTATTAGGCTCGAGAAGGTAATGAAAGGACCTTTGGGAGTCTTGCTTTGAAGCAAGTTACAAACAAAGTGTATTTCTTGTGATTGGCCTTCTGACCCACAGAAAGAATCTTAATATTAGTCAGCAAGTACCAACATGGCTCGCAACTTTCGGGGATACAACAGGAAAACAAAAATCAGGTGGTTATAAAGCGATCTCCGGAATACTATAACGTGAACGGAAAATATTAATGCCAGTAAATGTGACCACACTCATCCTACCGGTGTAACGGCGGATAATACTGATGAGGGAGGCAAGTGGTATGCGGTCTCGTATGCGGTCTTCTCGTAACTCCGCCCCGCACCTAATAGAAGTTGGGGTGTATTTTGGAACTTGTGGAACTGCTTTGCAGAGTCCGTTTATAATTGCGTGATAGTCACTGAATATCCACGAAAGTTCAAGAAGACGCGTGAGGATGTTCAGTTTTTAAAAATAAGGTGCATGTGAGAGGTTTACTTCCTTGTCTAATAGTTTGTAACCGTTTAGTTGGTGTGCTAACAAACAACTTCGCGGCGAAGGGCTTTCCTTACACCGGTACAGCAATTCGCCAGCTGTATGACCTACAGAACATTCAAAAAAACATACAGTCTTGCATGCCCATCATCCTTACGTTCAGTTTCTCTACAGTATTATGGCAGAAGCGTTTGTCAGCCTATCAAAACGAAACAAAGCGGCTGTGTTGGCATGGTGTCAGCGAGATATACTTCGGACCATCAAGGCGTTCATAGGCTTAAATCTAAGACATAATGTCCTACCAGTATCCGAAACGTACTGGTTCTCAACAAAGTTGATCTCTAGTGGTGTGAGGATAGCTGCTTATCTATAACTGAGATTTCGTCCTGTCGGTGGGGCCAATCTTCACTGAAGAGCCGAGAACTAATGTGTTACCCATCCGTTAGTTGCCCAGAGTACGAACAAAATGCACCCGATGAGTAAAACATTCATCTGAGAAGTCATCACTCAAGCGGCCAGTCAATACGTGACCACGTGTTGTGGTTTCCGTTGTAGAAGGATGAATGACGCTATGTCCTGTCCAATTGAGAGCTGATCACACTGGTGACCGGCCGTTCGTGGCCCCAACGGTTAAGTATTCAACCAGTTGTGGGACGGTTGAGGGTCATAAACTCACTGAGTTTCGTAAAATGCGCGCTGCTGTTGATTCCAAACAAGGATAGAACGGTTGTACGGTGATCCCAGATTTTCAGGTCAGTTCATTCTTAATAAAGTAATACACCGCCACATGAGAACTCCACAGTGCCAAATCCTGGCTAATATGATCATAGGTAGACCTGAAACAGAGAAGCTTAGCGGTGCATCGCACTACTGAGAACTTAGACGATATATGTGTGGTGTATATGATGCACGCTCACTGTAAAAGTCCTCATCGTTTATCAGTCTGCTAACCTATTTAGATGGCACACTGCCATCATGCGCTTATTTCACCGTCTCAGTATATGCACTGAACAGATTATTCGGATACATGCTGGATGATTGTCATGCCTTCGACACATTGAGGTCCACTGCAGCTCAAGGGTGACTCTCGGTTGAAACAGTCACATCTAGTGTTTAGCGGGCACGCACCTCTGTTAATCCGCTCAAAAGGGAGGGGTATAATAAAATACAGTCTAAAAGTTTGTTGTTGCCTTGGTGCATAGCTGTCAGTGGCCGGGTCCACCAGCTATGTTAGAATTAGTAACAGTACCACCCCTAACACTACTACTGACAGTCGCAATAATAATAATAACCCAAAGACTGCGTGTGCGGTCCCTCTGATTTACTATCCCTTGAGACCAAACAGTCAGACCCTCTCCTCCGGTTCGGGCATCCACGGGGCTGGGGTGTGGTTTAGGTCCACACTATTTCTTCTCTCTGACGTTTTTCATCCGGAACACTGAGCTGGTGGAACGACTAATAATTCATAACCATGCTGATAATAAGGTCCACTGTCCTGAAAAGCGCGACTATTTGTTTGAAATGAATTTAAACGTGATCGATATCACGACTCTAAGCGAAACATGGCTGATGGCCAAGAAAATCCTTCTGAAGCTGGTCCGCGACACAAGTTCTACTAAACTGGCTACCCGACGGGATAGTGGTGTTGGTTCTACTCTGTAGGACCACAACAATAAAATGCTTGGTGCAGCCTTCCTTGGAAGCAGCCCTAGTCATACTTCACCGCACCTGAGGTTAACAAGCCGGAACTACGTAGCTGTTATCGGCGCAGAGACCTCAACCTCACGCTTAACAGGCGAGGATAAATAAAAGTTCCACATTGAACATGATACTTTTCTTCGGTCAGTTTCAAGAACCAGTAGGATGCTCCTGCTAGACGACTTCATTACACACGTCGGTCAAGATCATTCCTTGCTACCATATGTTCTCGGACTCAATCGGACGGTTGAATGCATCGTGGTGATTCACTGTTCCAGTTGCAACGGAAGAGTCATTTTACGGGCCTCCCCTGGTGAATGTATTTGTACGCTAACATTTATCTAGGCAATTTTTTATGAGGTATATGGCACTGAGTTTAAAAAACCATGAAGAGGAGAGGACAACGTTTCTTGGTCTGACGGTAAGCGTACTTCAGCAACCCAGTGAAAAGTTTTGGAAGACACGAACCAATCGCCAAACTCGTTCGCACCTGTTTGTGATGTGTGATCATGTGGATTAGTCAGCTGATTGTCAGTGTGGCTTCAGTCGCTTACACAGACGTCAGAGGAACTGAATCTGGATGAGATATTCTAATAGATCCAGTTTGATTGGGTATTCCCCTAGGCATGCGAGACCGTTTTCCGGATTATGAATTTTTCGATCCGGCTTACCCCATTTTTGCCATGGGGTTAGCAGCTCTGTGCCTGTGCTATACACAAGGTCAGATACTTCGCAGGCTGTTCCTATCGGAAGAAGGTGTAGAATTTGAAGGAAGTGAGCTCTTCAAACGCCACAAAACCTACAGCAAAGAAGGAACGGAGCAAGCACCAAAAAGCAGAATATAAATAATTCCTATATCCAGCTCCGTCGCCTAACCGGAACGTTGCAGGAGGTTGAGTAGAACTAACTAATAAGAGGCTAAACGGATGGCAGTTCCACAGTCCCGGCGTCCGCACGGGGAGGTAACGTTAGCCGAAAATCTCCTAAGTACCAGGATGTGTCGTCCAGCCGTTGCCCTAGGCGTAGATGTCTTCAACGTCTTCGGAGACCAGACTAGCTACTGGAGGACGCAGTTGGGTGTTCAGTAATTCAAGGTAGGCAATAGATTTGAAAGTCTTCATTCTGACATGTCTGTGAACGAAAAGCAATTTGAGAGAAGAATAATGGCAGTAGAAAGCGGCCTTCCAGAAATATACGACGCCATTGTTACAATTAATCTATTCAGCGTTAGCTCATCAGGCGGCCACAAAACCACGCACTGATGGTGTCAACTCGACTGGTGACGAAGAGTTCTGATTCCGTGATTGAAGGGTGACCGTTGCACTACCACATACAACTGTAGCAGTCACATTAATAACACTACCGATCAGCCTCTTTTAGCCAGATGTCTAAGTGTTCCAACCAGTAGGCGGGAGGTCATCTGTTCGAGACCCCGCAATGGAGTTTCGTGATATACACACTGCTGATTATTCCGAATAAGAATGCGAAAGCTGTATAGTGATCCTCGGTTTTTCACCGGGGTTTAGCCTTAACCACAGCAGTAAATATGTGCCATGACTTGGAAGCACTGGCCACCTTATTGTGCTGCCTGCTTGTTCTGCCCATAAACCGACTAATTCGTCCAACGGCACTATTGGTGGTTTGGTATACCGGTGAACATTAAACCTTGCCTCGCGCCGGATATAGCGTGTGCTGACCATCATAAAAAACGAGACTTACTAGCTGTGACGAATTCCTTGGCTTCGCCTAAATAGGCCGGGAACAGCTGTCCCATTTTGAGTTTACGCGGACATACAGGGCCTAATTATTAATTATGCAGATTTGAGATTATTTCAAAATCCAATACAGAAGAAAACACATGAAGAAACCAGTCTTTTCCAACAATTTCTCACCGTTTTCGCAGAGACTATGCGTTAAACCCATTAGCAGCCATTAAAGTATAAATTCCGCGTCCACAGCGGACCCCGAGGTCGCTTGAACAACCTCTAAAAAACTGCGGCCGCATGTGGAGATTTTAACGGCCCGATTATATGCCGTCAAACAATAAGACGTTACGCTGAAGATTCCTTCCTTCAAACTAGCGTTTCACAGAAAATTTGGGTGTGCGTCCGAGGCTCGGCGTAATCCACTCCAGTGCAACATTCGCAACATGGTCTAGTGATGAATTGGGAATTCTAGGATTCGACCATCCAGAAGCACGCCCTTAAGAGAGTTCGTCTGGACCAGCACTACGCATGAACATGCAAAATCAAGCTGCGTGCGAAGGTCTGACGAAAGTTTGGATATTTATTGATGGGTATAGCGAACAACCACGGTGCTGGGTGCCAATAAGTAATCAGTTAGGCAGATCAAGGACTAGAGACAGCACCAATTATCGCCAAAATCACATAGGTGTAATCAAGACACGAAGTGCACCCTAAGAATCACCAAGAGTTCATACGGAAATCAATTGACTTATGTCACGTGCATGTGTGTTGATGGAAAATCCATCTCAAATAAGATTTATTCTAACAATGTGGATACGCAAAATCTAACGACAAACTGACGCGCTGATTCACCGTCACACAACTCGCTAAAATCCTTCCTGGATTTTCGGCTACATCAAAAAGCAGAGAATACATCATATACACAACATACTCGATGTTGTATTGAGTTCTAGGGAGATTCCATGTCAATCCTATGACAGGCAATCTAACAACGCCCTTCAGTTTGTCGTGTCAGCTGGAATTCAACTTAGGTGACCGTCTAGCCGTTCAAACCGATGAATCAACCTGCGAGAAGCAAACGATTTTCGCTTACACGCTAATTCTCTATTCGAAAAGCCGCATTAAAACACACCTGTTGGGAACTGCCATTAACTAAAAAATCATTGAGCAGTATTTTGTACCTATGCACACTTCAAACACTTGCTTTCGTGTATTCCCTCTCAGTTTAATGTGAAATATCAAATTTGGTTTCCGTTTGCTCCAAACAACTGGCAGTGAATGCTCGCCTGGATGTATGTGCACTGGGATTGTGTCAGTTTTCTTTGTTGCGTCCTACTTTCTGGTGATTCAGCAGTGCGGTATGTCCCACTCTGTACGCTCCATGTACACATTTATATGTGTGACGCATATGAGTGGTATCCTGTCAGGGTACGTCTAAATGCAATTGGTCAAGCATTGTCTCTCATGAACTGGAGGTTTGTGTCAGAGAAAATGGAGAAGGTCCACAGTTTTGATGTGTTGCACGTCTGTGCAATACGCGCATGGAAGGATCATTGGAAGTGCAGCAGTGTAGCTGATTTAACTTTTTGGCGGGACCGTCCTCGTCACCGAAGATGCGTGACGCGATTAAATGAGCACGTTCACGAGAAACTCCTTTTCACGGCAGCTGGCCCTAATCCAGCGCTGATCCACTCCAGGGTCAAATCGTCGATCGCTGCGAATCCAATCGAAACAGGTCACAGTGTTGAACTCAACTCGCCGTTTCAATTCTTAAGACGCGGCAGGCGACCACAGTCACTGAAGCTATTTTAGACCATATTTTCTGCCCTTTCTGGGTCTCTCCTGTAAGCTCAGTAAGGCCTAAATTTCACTCAGAGGCGGCTCGGTTTTTATGGATTGGCCATATTGTTTTGAGATTACATAAATGTTGGAAACTGCACTGCATTATGTGCCTTGTACTGTTTTACACCTTTTGTGGCGGAGGAGAGTGTAGAAATTATGTGCACACCGCAACCATCCTTGCAACGACATTTTGATTTGTGGAAGATTCGGAACGAGCTCATAGCCACTATACGGCTGGAGGCAAAAAACAATGAACCTTCAAAGGTTCCAAAGTTCCGGCCAATATTATCTACTGCCGGACAACAGCTGTGCGCCGCATTCAATTCAGTCAATTAAGTCGTATAGTTAGACTGCCTCCATTGTGTTTCATTCTCGAGAAACGTAGATCTCAGACAACAGTGTGGCCGGATATTAACGGATTGATTGAACTGGCATTAAGTTTATAATTCAATAGAGTTCATACTGTTGGTTCTAAATGAGCGAATATTGGCAATTTAAGCCAAAAACAAGAAATTTCGCGCTAGTTTAGTCTTGTTCACTGCATTCATTTTTTCATGTGTAAGAGAGGTGGATTTACCGAAACTGCATCCCATTTGACTGCACTTTTGAGCATGATTATCAGTAAGCGTCTTCTGGGCTTGTGGTTTCATGTCAGAAGTCTGATTGAAATATCACGCAAAGAGTGATGACGTCATACACAAATACAAGGACGTTACAGTATTCCTAGAATTAACGAAGTGTGCGCAAATTTAGCCAAAACCCATTGGTTCTGCAAAGCGGTTTATTCTAAGAGCAGTCTCACATCGCGACAACCGGTTCATGAGAAATATTCAACAGGAAAATGTGGTGAATAGACTGACCAGATTGAAAGCAGTTTGAGGAGTTTTGTACCGAAATTAGGACCGCAGTAGAGGAAAGTTGAACCAAATCGTTGAACAAATGGCATATTCTCATTTCGCCTGAGCCTGTGGACTAACCTTTTCAGTTCCATGTTGAGGACGTTTAACGGTATTCTCTACAGGACTGCGCTCCCGCGGTGCCAACTGTGGTGCACAACCCTTCAAAGGGGCTCTCCGGATGGATGGTTCGTCCTGTTTTGAGTTCATTCTGCTGTCAGGAACGGAAACCTCGACAAAAAAGTGCTCGGTGTGAGCCTCTTACAAACAGCCCATTCCTGTCTACATACAGACTCGTATGTGATTGGTTGTTAGCCATCCACAAATCATGTACTCACGCCAAATTTACTGAGTGCTGCCAAGGTCGTGTGTAGTATACGGTGTCTGCCAGTTTGATTGATTTATATGTAAGTAGTAGTGCTGTACAACCTTGATTACTGGGCTTCGGCTGGTACATGCGATTGCTCTTTCCATCGCGTCACCTGAGCGCTGAGACAGCACCGCACCAATCGCGTTCTCACTTGCGTCCGTGTCGAGAATAAAAGTACCAGGAGACGGCGCTATATCCGGACAGGTCAAAACGGACGTGTAACACAGGCAGTCACGGAGCTGCTTGAATGCTTTGACCTGCTGTTGGAACTAAACAAAAGGAGTGTTCTTTTGCAGGAGCGGTGTAAGTGGCGCAGTGACCTTGGTGAACGCAGCTACAAAGCGACGATAGTATGAAGTCAGTCCCATGAAGCTACGGATCTCATCAGCTGATTTTGGGGTTGGCCACGTCTTAACTTCTTCTACCTTAGCAGGATCGCATAGGATTCCGTTGGCTGAGATTACATGCCCGAGGTAGCTCACTTCCCGTTGAAGGAACGCACATTTCGACGGATTCAGCTTTAGCCCGAGTTGTTTAAATCGGTCCAAAAGAAGTCTTAGGTTAGCGTTCTGCTCCCAGACTGTTCTCCCGTGTACGATGATGTCATCCAGGTAGACCGGGCACCTATCCGGAATTAGTTAACTCAGCGCTGTGTACACGAGGCGCTGGAATGTGGCTGGAGCGTTGGTCAATCGAAACGGCATGGTTTGGTACTCACATAAGCCCGATTGAATCGCAGAAGCGGTCTTGCAACGGCCACTAGGCTGTATTGCTACTTGTCAGTACCCAGAGACTAAATCCAGTGTGCTGAACCAGGCTGCACCTCCTAAGGCGTCGAGGGAATCACCAATGTTGGGTAGTTGGAAACAGTCTTTCTGGGCGTCGGCATTCAACTTGCGACAGTCAACACACAAACGTAAAGAACCATGGTTTTTTCTTCACGGTGTCTGCCAGTTTGATTGATTTATATGTAAGTATTGGCGATGTACAACCTTGCTTGCTGAGATTTCTTTCTGTTTTCCATCAACAGAAATTGTTGTGAACTCTTATATAAGGGGAATCTCAGTCTAAGTTAAGGGGGGAAATTTAACCGCCGCCTAGCCATGTACTGCAATGTTATTCGACAATTGTTTTGCTATAATTCCTTTGACTGCTTTACCGTAAAATACAAACCAGGTCAAAACAGGTAATCGTGTAAGGTGGCGGTTGATTTCTATCATTATACACCGATTTAACTCCTCTCAGATTATCAAAACTGTCCATGAGCGTGCCCAGAGCGATAGGAGAAGTCTGAGTAGATTTGATAAACGTTACCCAACCAGTACTGCGAGAAATTCAAATAGACAAGCAGCAAACAAACTAGTGCACACAACTGAATCATCATCATTCCTGGCACCTTCAGAAACTCCAATACTTACTTGTAAACTCCCCAAAGTGTGCCAGTTGATGCACAACAAGTGTTTGTCTCTCCAGCATAAATAAACGATCTTTCCAACGCTTTTATGGAGGACAAAATTGACTAAATTTGTAATCTGACGGCATCAACCCGTAGAACAACGTGAGGCAATGTACACACGTGGCTGTAGAATGCTGTCATTTTTATACTTCTCAGTCCAGTAAATCTGATGCAAACTGTAAGAAGAGAGCAAAAATCGTATTCCACAAATGACCAGTGTCATATTCACACTCCACTGAACAAAAGCTTTATGAGTTCGCTGAAAGTGTTCCTTACTCGCAGTGTACTGCTGGCCGAGAATGTTAAGCCGAAGAAAATGTTCCAGGTGGCGTTTTCCTTCCAAAACAACGGTGGCTTCCCCAAACAATGGCTTATAGAAGCGGTTCTGTGGTCGGAATTTTGGTGGTTGGCTATCAGAATACTGTCAGTGAAGTTGCACTTGAGAAATGAATGCTGTGTGGCGTTGTGGAGAAAAATGACTTCCGAAAACCGAACTTTACGTTGGTACTCCATGTAAAGGTCATCGCTGTTTGCGTCATTGTCTCTGACGAGTTATTCGTGGAAATGTGTGACCAACTCTGATTGTATACATCCTTGTTTTCCAATATACTTTTCGCATACCACCACCATAAATGAGCAGTGGAACGTAAGTTTACGAAACACTTTAAGTGTGATTAGAAATCACGCAAGAGAGCACAAATGAACTCCATACTATTATTGGAAATCTGTTTTCTTTTCGTAAGTAACGATGTCATTGTTTCACCGTTTGTGTCATTCGTATCCCCCAACAACAACAGGTTACCAGCCACCAACCTGGTGAAACTTACAGCATCATCCAACGGAAAATTTGCTCAAGCCAACTTCAAGAACCAACGAATCAAATCTATTTGACCCCAAAACGAACGCGTGCTTTCTCTGTGTCACCAGAGCTTGTTCACATTTTCTCAGATTTTTCAAAGATGCCTTGCTGACTACAAATTTCTGGGAGATCTCTAGTAATGAAACATGGTTAGTTATGCAGCAGCTCAACAAATTACAATCGGTCACCAAGTTTCAGAAGAATTCTAGTATGAAAGATGGGGCAAAAACGTCGAACTACAGCTGAACAAACACAGCACAGGTTTTTTCTTTCTGAAGTTCTGTGTGATAGTTCAATAGCAACAGGAAGAATATCCTCTGCTGCACAGCTTACCTTAGGTTCACATACCAGGATTATAGATTAGGTCGGTAATTGCACTGTGTGGTTCTCGATTTAATTCAGTTGTCCAATGGCTTTCAACAGTGGTAGAACCAGTCCTTGCTACCAATTCACGGCTCACATTACACTGTTCACCTTGTTGACAAAAATAACGCGTGAATGTTCTCAGCTGATGTTGTTTCCATGTTCACAAACATTTCGCTACTAGAAAATGTTCCGTGGGTGTGATCCACGATTAGTTTGTGGTCCCTGTCGGTAATCTAAGAGAGCTTTTACTTAGATGTACTAGGAATGCATAATTCCTGCTTGGCAGTAAACCACACAAACGGGTAGGCGCCTCTTGTTCAACTACTCGATGATGTCTCTATAGCCAAACTGGGAAGCTCGAAATATCATTCATCGACCGGTGCAACGAATGTTTCAGACACGCTGACGATAACGGTACTGTACTACCTGACTGCATGGACGTCTAGTGCGTAGTCGATTCTCTCAATTCAGCAAACTCAACCTCACGTATGGACTAGAGAATCAAAGCGCTATAAAATTGCTAGACCCATGTCATTGTTTCACCTTTTGTGTCAACAAATTACAAGCGGTTACTAAATTTCAGAAGAAGTCTAGAAAGAAAGACTCGGCGAAAATCGTTGAATTACAGCTGACCAAACACGTCAGAGGTTTTACTTTCTGATGACCCTGTATTCTGGATTACCCATTTTGGATCGATCGCCTTTTTTGTTTCTTAACTTTGCATTGTGCACTAATTGTTGTTCTCTCGTGTGATTTCCTTCTCTTTTGAACCTTACCATTACGCTGTCTATAGGAAACACCTACAGGCTGTACCAAAGTATCTCATCGACAGTTGGCGCACCCTTTTGAATGGGATGAGAACTTAGAATGTTCCTGCCTCTTGTGCACGTGCTTGGCGAAAACTCCTGTAACTATGGGTATTGTTTGCAAATGACGGCCGTGGCGAATTCAGTTATTTTAGCCGTTGTAACTATACGCGTGGCACTGCGACATAGGATACACCAGCAACAGTTGACCACGTGCTCGTCGGCTTCTCGCTAACAAAGTGCAAATTGCTGTTACGGGAAGTTTTCATTGAACATATCTATGAGAATTCAAAGAACGACACTAGAAGTTGTGGACGTTTGTGTGCCAGACATAGTTGACGCCTGAATATCAAAGGCCAAAAACGCTTTTGACAGTTTACGCCACTTGTGGTCTCAAAAATCCATAGCGCTTGGTCTAGAAGAACGCGTATATCCGATTGCAGTGTGGATGTAACAATTGGCCAATTCTGGCACGGGATCTGGGATATCTTCAGGTCTTTAACCGTAGATGCCTCAGAACTATAGCTGAAGTCGGCTGGAGCCAAGGAATTCGGAATGAGGGGATCAGAAGACGGGTTCCCAGTGACGCAGACAGCACTCCACTCAGGGAATGCATCCAGCACTGCAGCCAAGCTAGCTGGACCATATTACGCATGCCGGTTTGCCGCCTATTCAGAATAATGTGATTTTCCATGTCGAATTCTCAGTATCAATAACGCAGATGTAGACAAAACATAATGTGTCAGAAAGGAATGGAGGATGCTACGAAATATAGCAGCTAACCGATGTTCTGCTGTCATACTGTCAGCTTCTATCAAGATAGCTCAGCTGTGTGCTGGAGGTGTAGGCACGTCGGATGCTTGGTGTGGAGTAACCCTATGTCCCCCTCCCTGTCTCAATTCTTTCTCTTATCAGGCTTTATTTGAATAAGCTGCCATGGTTATATGGCAGTGAGGCTGCAATATTCTCGTCTGATTTTGCTGTTAGCTTTGATGATGATGCCATCAGAACCCGTACTATGGGCGGTATCGTTAATGAATTATAAAGGGGTCGCTGGAGAGAGTCGACTTGAATATCCATGCAAATGACGAAGTGCATTGCATCGTTAGGGGGATAATTTCGCCCTGTGTGAGGCGAAAATGACTGGTTTTAAGAGATATGAAGGAATTTCGTCTATTTATGGTGATGTTGTGACAGCTGGTGCAGTGGGTTCTTATAACTGATTGACATATCAGCCGATTGCACATGTGGGAAAAAAACTTCCACTTGAACAGAATCCCAAAAGCATGCCACGTGCTCATAAAATTCCATTGCATTCCTTCTAGATGCATCAGGATTTGATTTTTTGGTGTCTGTTTACAGCTTTCCCCTCCCTGCTTCCTCAGGAAAATACCTTTGCATGCTGCCTCTGCTTGAGGCATTGCTCCTTGATAACTGATGCACGAAGAAACAATCGTCATTGGCATTTGTAACCGTATAAAGAAAATTCACGTACATGTGGGTGTTTTCAACGTCTATCTCATCCTTGTCTAAGCGCAAAATACACGCTTTTCTGCACATGGGTTTCTGACAAAATCTGAGCCTTTTCGTAATACTTATGTATTCTTTTCTGATCCATAAACGTTTACCACATCGTAGTAGTGGAGAGAGCAAATCGTCACATGGTTTTCTCGCCCAGTAGGTTTGGTTTGGTTACTCAGTTCACTGCAGTGGCTATTGATCTGTTCGCCGAGCATAATAATTTGTTTCTGAGCACGGTAAACAGATCAATAGCCAGCTGGTCTACAATCAATTAACGCATCCAAGCTACCAATGATCCGAAATGTTGCCAGCAAGTCGCTGAATTTGAACCATCGACTTTGCACAGTTGCAGTGACAGTGGTGAGGATTCAGATATTCCATGATTTGGCTAGTCCAAATAATCAGCCGGTTGAACTTGTAGGTCACCGTTTACAGTGAGCGAAATACCTGCCGCAATAAACTTGGAACTCCTATTGTGAACTGTCTATGCCTGTGGCATCATCAGGCGACCATATCAAAATGTCACCGTCACTTGTCTACCGCATACAGTTGACTGGCATGAATCCACGCTTTCCAAGGGGATAGGGTGGATCAACCGACTTGATTTAATTCTAAATGCATTCGAACATGAGAGTCCGTAGTGCACTGGCGCAATAGTGCTAATGCGCTCACTCCACGTGTCACACGACCGGGGTTTCAATCTCAGAACAGCAAGTGATATGGACTAATAATGGGCTCTAATAGAGCGATAACGTTTGGTGCGAACTAGTAAGAATAATTTCACCGGAAGAGAAGCAGGACTGCTCAAACGAATGTGACGTGTATTTAGACAGCTTGGTAATCATGGCCAAAACGGTGTGCCAGTAATTAAACGGGGGTCCAGGCGCATGTTCTGAGGGGCGTCGTCTGGTGATAGTCGCAGTTCAGTGAGCCGATCTATATCTACCGGTACATACCAATGAATACTATGCACCATAGTGCGTCTGTTGACGCAACTCGCATGCTGAAATTTGTCCACCAGCAAGCTAGCCAACTATATACATTGGATATTACAAGCGATGCTTTATGTTTGTGGTAACACCTAATGGTCAACCCAGTTGACTGAACAGTTAGGGAGATCCCTATTCAGAGTGTCCTTCTTAAAAGTTCTCAGCAAACAAGTCAGCACATGGACTGACAAAGGACATAACTCTCCAGCGGGATTCCGTGATTCTAATTGAATAATCGCACGTGGCGATGTTTCATGGTCCGAATGGCGGTCATTTTAGCAGTTTATAAAACTATCAAACAATCCTTCATGGCTACGGGCGGTTAAACAAAGCCTGGTCGCAATATCCCGCTCAGACACTGAGCTGTCTCTAACGGCTGGCCAGATAAAAAACAAAAGCGCAACACAATTGCGACTTAGAATTTTGGTAATTTTATCACCCTTTTCGGAAGTGAGAGCGGGGACAATACATGGGGATATTTAGGTATCCGTGCATGCTTGTATCAGTCAGCCTATCAAAGGACTCGTGATTATGATTTGTATTTACTTTTCTCGAACACGACCTGCAGTCCGGCTTTTGCCCAGATGCACCGGCAACAAATCTGACTGGGTCCACTTCAATTACGTCATGAAATGTAGATTGGGGACGGCCTGAAGTACATGAACTTCAGGGTCAGACAAATAAGAAACCTGTTCCAAAGCGACAACCACTTGGTTTATTCACTGACGTGGGGTCATGTAAACACATAGA
>SJOL01007034.1:236374-255492 GCA_004794785.1 Opisthorchis felineus
TTGATCTGTTCGCCGAGCATAATAATTTGTTTCTGAGCACGGTAAACAGATCAATAGCCAGCTGGTCTACAATCAATTAACGCATCCAAGCTACCAATAATCCGAAATGTTGCCAGCAAGTAGCTGAATTTGAACAATCGACTTTGCACAGTCGCAGTTCAGTGAGCCGATCTATATCTACCGGTACATACCAATGAATACTATGCACCATAGTGCGTCTGTTGACGCAACTCGCATGCTGAAATTTGTCCACCAGCAAGGTAGCCAACTATAAACATTGGATATTACAAGCGATGCTTTATGCTTGTGGTAACACCTAATGGTCATCCCAGTTGACTGAACAGTTAGGGAGATCCCTATTCAGAGTGTCCTTCCGAAAAGTTCTCAGCAAACAAGTCAGCACACGGACTGACAAAGAACATAACTCTCCAGCGGGATTCCGTGAGTCTAATTGAATAATCGCACGTAGCGATGTTTCAGGGTCCGAATGGCGGTCATTTTAGCAGTTTATAAAACTATCAAACAATCCTTCACGGCTACCGGCGGTTAAACAAAGCCTGGTCGCAGTATCCCGCTTAGACACTAAGCTGTCTCTAACGGCTGGCCAGCTAAAAAACAAAAGCGCAACACAATTGCGACTTAGAATTTTGGTAATTTTATCACCCTTTTCGGAAGTGAGAGGGAGGAAAATACATGGGGATATTTAGGTATCCGTGCATGCTTGTATCAGTCAGCCTATCAAAGGACTCGTGATTATGATTTGTATTTACCTTTTCCCGAACACGACTTGCAGTCCGGCTTTTGCCCAGATGCACCGGCAACAAATCTGACCGGGTCCACTTCAATTACGTCATGACATGTAGATTGGGGACGGCCTGAAGTACATGAACTTCAGGGTCAGACAAATAAGAAACCTGTTCCAAAGCGACAACCACTTGGTTTATTCACTGACGTGGGGTCATGTAAACACATAGAATGGCTGGAAGAATTTTCATTTGTTTATTACGTCAGATGGAGCGAACTTCCGGGAACTCAATATTATTATATCCAATTTTATCGGGTGCCCAGTTTTCATAAAATCAACGCATTTCGGGCTGCACTATTGCCAAGCCCAATTAACTTGTTGGCATGTACTACCCCTGTTATATCGTCACTCGTCACAACGGCTTCCTCGATCTTCATCACTCATGGGCTTCCAAAAATGGTTTCCGTACCCAGTAAATCACGTTCATTCCCAAATATCCAAAGTAATTGATTGCATCTTTGTCAGGTCCTATTCACGAATTTGACTGTCGAAAACTCTTCTAAGAATAGAATACTGATCTGTCACCCTCGCTGGTAGACATCACCTAGCATCAATTTAGCGCTTCTACCGCCGCGGCGTCTATGTATCGTCTGTTTTCAGTGACCGCTTGGTTCTGAGTGTGCTAACTAGCCGGTTGTCCTGAAGAGAGTGATTGAATGCAATCAAAAGTGTGATTGCTCAATCACTGTCGTGCTCTCTACGTACCTTACGACCTGACGACAGAGTTGTCATTTAATTCCACCATTGTCTTTAAATTCCCTTATCCGCGGACGTTAATCATCTAGAAGCAAGTGTGATTCTAGTTCGTCCGCGTAAGCTGCTTTGCGAAGGAAGTTAGGGGTAATATCCGACCTGAGGCCTTTGCCGGATCTCCAGGCACACCGCCTATTTGCAATGTGTCTGCTCTCAGTGATTATCTAGATCTCAGCCTTCTGGTAGAGAAATCCCATCAGGAAATTTCAATGCGATTAAAGTTCAATGACCAGGAAACTCTCTGACCCGTAGACTGGGCAGCGAACTTGCAGCAGCGTGAAAATCACTCCAAACGAATATTTTGTGTTGTGGTTTCATTTATAAAAATCTGAGTTTTCTCGCCTGTCCAAACATGTACCAAATCAACAGCAGGTGGCTCAATGTGTGGGTCGTCCATACACTGTTTTGACGATAAAGGTTCGATAGCAATTGAAATGGGTCGGTGCACCAGAAACAGTGTGGTTTGACACGCTTCCCAATCAACACTGACGGTAGTCCGCCGATCAGCAGGATAGCACACGAAAAGTGCACAAGGCGGTAATTGTGGCTTCTTCGACAATGTATAAATTCTTTGCTTCGGTGGCGCATAATGCCTATGGAATGCTTGCATATCATCTTCAACTCGCCTGTGGTTCGTAAACTTATCATATAATGCATAGTTTTTCTGCTTGCTTTGAACTGCCGGACACCGAACCTGTCCCTCGGGTATTGAATTTAGCCCTAGAGTCTTTCAGAGCAACTACACTTAAAAACCAAAGTCTGGAGGAATCATCTTCATACATAATAAATTTTCAGTTATCAAAAGTTGCCTGTGCTGATTCCCGGATAGTGGAAATCATTGGAAGCTGGTCCAGTTAACCTCTTCGCATTTGGTTTCGCTCAAAACCCCGCAGCGACCCGGCTACAAACAGGAGCTAGAAGCAGCTACTGGCACTTATGTTTTCGAGCGTCTACTGGATTGTACTGTATGACTCTTCGTTACGGAAGGCTCTGTGCCCTGTGAAGCTTTTTGCATAATCAAAGGCTTCTTAAAAGGAGTAAGCCTGCGATGCATGTATTCTTGTTGGCTGTTGATCAGCTGGAAGATGCTTTGTTCGCTGAGCTTGGTAAATAACTTGGAAACATTCCATCTGTGCGCGGTTGATTTGATACATCTTTCTCACCCACGTGCGCTTATATAGCATTCAAAAGGTACCTGCTATGTCTCAACCTGTTTGGCTGACTAAGATGCATTGTTTCCTCGAGTTCATTAGCCTGCTTGCGAACGCTGTCTCCCACTTATCCTACCAGGTAATGAGATAACAGATGCTCTTCAGATGCATTGAAAACGCACCAAAGTAAGGAGGAAGTGCCACCCTCACACAGACCATATCTCCTAGTTTGGCGGCGAAACTTTTCCAAGTTATTTGTCAGGTTCGGCAGACCATCAACCACCGGATCAACAATCAATAAAGATACCCGAGCTTTCCGTGTTTCGAAAAATTGCCGTTTGGTTTTCTGTATGGTGTAACGCAGAGCGGGAGATAGTTCGGTGGTTAAGGCGCAACCTTACTGACCGGAATGTTCGTGGTTTCAACATAGGCTCTGCATCTCAACTGAACCTCTCTAGGTTTGGACAACTTGAAAGTATCTCAGCCATCGTGCTTTCTTCGGGTGGCATTGCAGCTAGACGCCGGCAGGGTGTCATAGCTGAAAGGGGGTGTAACGCTCAAAAAATGTAGGCGAACGAGTCAATTGTAGAAGGCTTTGCAATTTATTGTCGACCCAAATGATGAGAACAATGGAGAAGCACCCGTCCTTGCTCAGCTGTGTAACTCCACACTGGACGTTCCAAAAAGCCCACCGTTTGCGGTGGGTGTGTTGACTAAAGCAAGGTTAGCTTAGGCAAGCCATCCATAGTCCGAAAAGTGATCTTGAAGGCTTAGCTGATTTTCAAATTCTCTTTGAGCTATTAGTATGTCACATCCATGTTCAGTTCCTCTGATATCTGTGTTAAGCGTCGTAACGTAAAGTATCCGTTAGGTGTTCTTGTAAAACTTTATGTCCCACTTCTGTAGAGGCCCAAACCGTATTTCCGGGTGTGGTACGCTCCCACCGGTTTGCGAAAGTTCCTTTCAAACTATGGCAAGAAACACGAGCGATTCGTTTTCCGTAAACATCAATGGGTGCGTTCTATAGACGTACTAGCACTAACTCAGGCCCGATGGACGAACGGATGTGGTCGTGAACATGTCTATCGAGGCTTATTTGGGGGGCAAATACCGCGGTACAATGATTGCTGTTATGTGGATGTTGGAGTAATCAGTTGTGGATGCAAGGTTGCATGAAATCCATTAACTTTATGGAGCTCCGAAAAATGGTTTTACTTGTAGCTAAATACGCAATCACAATCTACAGACAGAATCTCTCACGGAACGCACTACTCACTAGGTTGCTGAAAACCCTCCGAAAGTCAAGAAGCAGTTTTGCTTTTCTTGGGGTTCATCAAGTAGACACAAGCCTCGAGTTTCAGTCGACCTTTTGTCTTCTTTTCCAACTGCCCGATCGATATTATGGTGGAAGGATATTCAAATCCATGTGGTTAATGGACATTCCAAGTCATCGTATGCTGTCTAACTTTTTTCGACTTTAGAGGGGTCTGCCTTCATTTGAAGTGTTGTGGATGAGTTCGCCTACAAGATACGTAAACCCATTGCACATCCGCAGTACTGTTATCTTGTCTCGTCACCTATTCCAAAGCCAGAAATATATCGAGCATTCGATGAACCACAAAGTTTTTCAGTTTTGCGAGCGACCTATTAACACGATTGGAAATACTACACTGACTAGCCCGGCTTCGGACCATGGCTGTCCCCGTCAGCTGGCTCTCAGCATTCTTATCGCCCGGGTGATCGGTGCAATGTGCACAAATGTCCTGGGCAGAAAGCACGTTTACTGAATGGTAACCTGTAAATTGCATTCTCTCTTAGTATATCCTACTTATTGATTGTCTGAGAAGCCTGACTCAGGTTGGAAGCGAACTAGAAGCGATCAGCAGATGACGAAGTTTTGGTTTCACATCAAAGATGGGAGGCACTGGATTGGTGTTGAAGTTATATTATAGCTCATCACCAATATATAATGTTGGGCGTCCAGGCATTTTAACCGCGGACGTACGATATGCATGACCAGCATATTGTCACCACTCTACCGGTGCACTTGGACGCACCCGATTTATCGCGAACGTCTTCAAGCTTGAGCGATTCGACTGGTTTGCCCGATGTCTCGAACGACGGGCCAGTGATTGTTTTGGTTTTGTTGATCCTTTACCCCACCTCTCAGGACTTCCCTGTCAGATAGAACCACTGAAGCTGGAAACCTTCTGCAAGACTCGTGATTAGTTGAGGGCGGTCGGGATATTTGTAGCATGCACTTCCACACCATTGTGCTCACAGATGTCCGCTAGTGCTACTCGACCAAAATATCATGAAAATCAGGTTCATTTGTCGATACAACCAGACCTCGTTAAAGAAGTTTAGTGAATCACATGAGCAGCCTCGCCTGTAGAAATTCGATACATCAATTTCCGGTGGAATAGTGGTAACGTGTTTGCGTCACACAACAAATGTCCGAAGATCGGATCCCGGCCCGACCAACAGTATACACTGCTGATGAGCCCAAAATGAAGCCAAACTAGCGTCCACACCTTCTTATCTTTACTATGGACTAACCGGGACGATTACGCCAGGACAAGAGGACTGTTCAGACAAGAGTGCTGTGGGAGTCATTTCATTCATAGACCGTTTGCAATGTTTCCGAGGTTATGACTCCATTACGGTAAACTGACACGTGTGTAAACAAGGAAGGAGTCAACAGTCCCTTGGGATTAGCGGCATCCCACATGATTTGGCGCAACTTGAGTCTATGGAGATTTCAATATGTGGAAATAGCTATACAAGGGAATGCACAATTGCACAATTGTACTCAACTTTCATTACCGCTTTTGGCAAGTACATCTGAATTCTATTATCATGAGCCCAGCAAGGGGGCCGTTAGATAACAACCGATTATCGCTAGTGACGTTGCAGTTAGCAGAGGTAACCAGGGGCACTGACTGAAGAAATCCCCAATTACTCTTTCCATATTCCTCACTTACTTGCAGTTTTAGCGAGGCCAGCACCCATCCATGTTCATAAAAGAAGACAACCAATGGTGATTAATCAGAAGTTCGTCTTGTAAGTGAAGCTAACAAATAGTGTAACGTCAGTAAGCACTGTACAGCTGTTTTATCCTAAATGGGAATCGCCAGTAGTGCGTATCTCACGAAAATCCAAGAAGGTGCGGGTCGAGGTGGCGGCCCGCGATCGGATGTTTAGGTGGTCAGACTATCAGCTGGGAGGTCGTGAGTTTGAGACTCTTTGGATTTTTATGAGATGCTGACTGCTAATAATTTCTAATAAGAATGAAACACCTGCACAGTGCTCCTCAGCCTTTCAGCATAGATTGGTTTCCCTTGTAGGACGAAAGCCCCATTAGAATTCGCAAATATTCTCATACCACCAGCGGCATCAAGCTAATTTTATCTTTTTTGATACCAAGTGGAGGCTAACGTGCAACGTGGTGCGATGACTGAATCATTTGTTTTTGAAATCTGCCTTATAAAACCTGTTTTGCAACTCTACTACATCACTCATTGATCACAAGTGCACCAAGATTTCAATCAAGTTAATCCGATTCCAGCTGTCTTTCTGTAGCACGTTTTATGGCAACGTTTTATGGCAAGGTTTTATATTTCAAGCCGCGCTTAAAATCCTGTCACTCTAAGATGATGGGCGTACGTTAACCTGTCGGTAGCGAGAGGACATTTTGGAATCTTCAATAAAAATCTCATCCTAAAAGCGAAGCTAGTCTATGCTGAAAAGCAGGGAAGCAATGTACAACTGTTGTATCCTTATTGGGAATCACCAACAGTGCCTGTCTTACAAGACTCCAGGCCATTTGCTTGCTGCAGTGCTAACTTGCGCCAACTGTTAATCGCTTGTTAGTGCACGCACCTAGACTGAATGTAGACAGGTTCTACCTATTTATTTGGCTACTTGAATGTCTTAATTAGTGTATAACCAATCCGTGAGATACTTCCAAATTTATCGTCATTTTCAGCTGTAAAAAATGCGTACATGTTGAACAATGATCATAGCTGTCACCATTTCATTCGTCGGGGAACTGGGGAGATGGTGGTAGATGGCTAAGGAGCCGTTTTTAACTTCCTCAGCGAGCAGTGCCCAGGTTTCCGGCCAATATAACAATACGGATGGCACCGCAGCTCAGTAGAGGCTGGGATTGAATCATCCATGATCATATCACTGACAAAGTTGGAGAAAAGAGTTAAAAGCAGACAGCCTTGCTTGACATCACTTGGTGTAGTGAACCCAGCTGAAAACTTACCTTTGACCTTCACGCGCTCAAAGGAGATGTCTTACGGCACCTCAAGGAGGACCAAGAATTTATGGGGGACATCTTTGCTCCGTGAACACTGCTACAGCGCTTAATGGTTTGTCAAATCAGAAGCAGTTTCCGAGCCAAGATGCCCCATCACTGTTGGCTGCTGGAGGCAGTGTCATCTTTTCAGAATTTGTCGAAGGATGAAAATGTGACTTGTACGACAGAAGTCAGCCAAGTTTTCAGGCATCTCCCTCTTTCCTGTTCAGTTGTAGCGCCGTTTCTGTGCCCAGTTGCCATGCCACCCGAAGGGAGCGCGTTTGCTTGGATGCTGCCGGGTTGCCCAAGCCTAGACAGGGGAAGTCGAGGGGCAGAGGTTGATTGCGAACCACAGACCGTCCGGTCAGTGGATTCGCGCTTTTACCACTTGAGCCATCTGCATCCTCTATATGTTCAAATTCGACGGATTTGATGTTGGTATCTTTAGCAGACTTACCTGAAAGTAGCTGTTGGGGCTTCGTAACTTGCACGCACTAGGGAAATCGATGTCGTGCAAGTCCTAGGTTCATGTGCAGGTACGCGCACATGTATGACAGGTAACGTAGTTTAAGGCTGGGTATTCCAAGCTTGAGTGTCAAACCACACTAGGACTAGGAGCGCACAATACTTTTGTGCTCCTTTACCAGACACGTCGGTTCGGAGTCACGATTTCCAAAGGTTAAAATCAAAAGTGATGTTTTTTTCAATGTAATCAAGGCCCCTCTATTCAAAACCTGTCCACGACCTAACAGCTCCCTGCACAACTACCCACAGAACGACTGTTTAGTGAGGCAATCTGATGCTATGCTTTCACTTGACCTTACCAGCACAGCTGGTGTTTTACCAGGAAGATATGAATTCCACATTTTTTCCTCTGGTGTACGTGGGTGATCGATTACTCACACCTAGTAAATAGAAGATGCAAGCTATATGAAGAAAGTATTGCTCTGGAATTTTGTGGTATTAGTCACCCTGCCGCGTGAAAATCTGTGAAACAAAATAATTAGATGGTGTGTTCATTATCAGGTAACTGCTTCAGACTGGCTCTTTTAATCTTTCAGGTAAGATGTATGTATGTTACTAGGACAGAATCAATCTGAGGGACATGTCACTTGTATGAAAGGCATTTTCCAAACCATACTGAAATTTTTTCATTTTCAAACAGATGTGGATTTGGAGAGAGACTCAACTGAATCTTACCAAATCCCTATTTTATGATGGCCTTGTTCAACCGAATGCGCTGCACACAGGCCGCCCCGCGTATCAGATGGTACGATAATCGAGATATCGCAATGCCTTGTTTGGACGTAACCCACTGGTTAAAGGGTTGCTGGAAACTATTCAACAGCCTATGACTGGTGTCGCCCTTCTTGGGGCTCGTGAGATAAACCTTGTACTGCTAGAATTCACATCGGACAAAATTTAAAAAAAATTATATGAAAGTGAGAGTAATTGATGAAGTCCGTCAACTTTGGTTTCAAGTAGAACAAATGATTGACGGAAACTAGAGGGCTTTTCATTACTGCTGAGCTTGAAGATGAACAAAATCAAGTGTGGGCTGTCGAAGAGTTTTCAACGAAGAGTGCGTTTGTTTGTGAAGTGCATGATCACAAACGTAAACAGTAAGTGTGAGCGATAGATAAGGAAGGATGTACAGTAGAACACTAGATAAAGCTATAGAAACGTTCTGTTCGAAGGCGTAGCATCAATAGTTTCTAGTCACAAAGGATGATTTCCGACCTATGTAAGAAGGTTTGGTACGGAAACATACGTATAAGGAAGGGACAAACAATGCTGAATGCTGAAAGGGGAGGAACTTCAAGTCTAACATGCTGGTGGCTACCGTGGTCAAATTCGTTAACCCATATCGGTTGTAGGTAGTTGCGAGAATTGCAGAAATCACTTCCATAAATCTCTCGCCTGAACAGTCTAGTCCAGCGTAATTATTTTGGTGAGTCCACACCAAAGAGTGGAAGCATTGGAGTCGAGTTTCGCCCATATTCGACCTCACCAGTAGTCCATATTGTTGTACATGCTATACTTCGAACTCCGACACGTGAGACGAGCCTAGTAGTAGTAACATACTACTACTCCGTCAGCGCACGACGGACGAACCTGAATTAACACGTCTGAACAGGCGAACGTATTGATGCGTGAACAGTGTGACTGTTTTGCTGGCTGGCTTGAAGAAAGATGTAGTCAAAAGACCGTCACAAACAACATGATCACTAGGGCGCTATTATGTGACTGAGTGGGTACACTAATATTCTTTTCGTTTCGCTTGTTTACCATCTACTACTGAATGCAGCGGCTAAAATGTTGTCATATCATGGCGTATCTATCCTTTCTCTTATCGTTTCATTTAAGGCGCAAAGTTTAAGGTGTGCACTGTCACTCATGAGTAGTGCACTTGGTTATTTCATTCATCTCAGCGTGTCTGAGCAACATTCCTTACGATGGATTTACCTTAATAAAATCGTTACCAGTAAAAATCGCAATCCTAATTATTTAGCTGTGTGAATCTAGAGTTTAAATACGCCAGGTTGGTGGGAGGAAGAACAAGTTGCAAAGATGAACAAACATGGTTTCACGCCTACTTCTCGTCGTTCCATCTCGTGCAGCTAATTGCACGGCGTTTGTTTGATAAAGCCTCACAAGCATGCTTAATCCGACGCACGAAAAGAATCTGTCAAACAAACACTTGGTGACAGTGACCTTTTCCGATCCGCGGCTCATCTGAATGAAAAAGAGAAGTAGCCATTATCTATTCGAATACAACAACAGCAACGGCACAACTGCATTCAGAACTGAAGCTAGCATCACCTCATCCGGTACATGATTTGGTATTCACGACTGCAAGACGATTTTTGTCTACCTGATGAGCTCCAGAAAGATGAGACCTTGTTTTCGAATGTCCATAAGTTTTGATCTATCCTATAAGCACAGGAGTCTCAAGGAATGTATTTCAGTAGCTTCAGGTGACATTGGGTCAGCACATTCAACTTCGCAGTATCACCGAGAACAAATCTACCGGAGTGGCCCGTCATTAAGGATAATAATTGATTGATAATTGACTGTCTAATTGCGTAAGGATGTAAGATGGATTTCAGGAGTAAATACCATCAATGAAAATATAGAATAGGCCTACATATAGGGACATTTAAGGAGCGAAAACGGCAATGCGCTATCGAATAATTTAAACGGGCCTTATAAGTATTGTCGTATACGGGATGATTTCCGATGGCTCTACACGCATTTGTACACGTATGCTGTGTAAATATCACAAGTGTTGCGTGAAGGCGCTATGTCAAAATACCCCTGCATTGATCTCAGCGCTTAAGTTTAGCTTTCTGTCATGCATCATCATCAGATCAGGACATATCAACTATTTAAAATCGGAAAAAAATTGCGAACTGAACAGCTGAGGTTTTTTGTTAGATCCTATGTAGATGGTTGATGTAAACTAGTCTAGAGGACCGTTGAGCAATCGGGGCGGTCGATAAGTGTGACACGACCAAAGCAGAATGAGAGTTCGTACGAGTCGTTTTGGACAGCATATTACCGGACTTCACGATTGTATTGCGGCTGATTCAGCTGCAGTCTAGCCGCGCCGTCAGGTCGTACTGGCGGTGGATGTGGTACTGTGTCGGTAACGTGAAACAGACCGCTTGGATTTGTCACGTGACTCTGTGGATCACGCGTGATACAATAGATCTTTTCAACGAATCGTTAAGTCTAGTAGTTCCGCGACAAGAGTGATGCTCAGTTATTCTCTTAGCCAGTTACCATGTCACATACCCAACATAATCGGCTGAAGTATAGCAGATGAGGTAATGGGTAACTGAGTCCTGGATGAGGACTGACATCCTAACTTAGAGTAATGAGTTGAGCGAAGTGTTAGCAAACGTGCGTGATTGCGACAAAAACATGTGATAACTGACTGATTTTCAGCAGTTTGTCTCTACAAAGTAGACTCGGACAGATCTGCTTCTTTGAAACTGTCGTAACACACGGCCACATAGAAAGCTTAAACGTGTTATTAGCTGTCAATCCCACTGGATTTCCGTTCACATTGAGGACTTCAGCAATATGCTTCAGTTCAAAGTCTAGCACATGCGTTGAGCAGACCCACCTCGCTCGGATCGGTAAAGCGCAAGTCGGAGTTGATTTATGTTTCCGCGGCACAAAACCATGGAGTATGTGCACCGCCCCATTTACGTGGTGTTGGGCAGAAAATATACATGTGAGTTTTGAACCCGTGGATCTCCTGACTTCCAGAACGTGAGGTATAATGTTGCTTTCGGAATAAACGAATGGGGCGACAGAATGAGCTTGGCTAAAATTGTTCGAGCGGATATCAATTTCAGTGCTGTCTGAAGCCAGCATAACACTATCGTCTAATTACTGCCCATAATATTGTATAAGTGGGATCCGCCATTCAGTCGATCAAGTTCAAATTTGCCCACAAAAATGTCATTCAAGTAGAGAAGAAGAGGAGAACCCACGGAGACTGTATTAATTTGTCGGTCAAGTGTAAAATGAAATTGGAATTGCACGTGGAGAGGACAACGAAAAAGTAGTTTTCTAACGATTGTGTCAGGCCTAACAAACCAATATAATCTAAATTAATCTAACGCAATTTCTAGCCTCCGCAAATGTTATATTTGGAAAAAGAGCAGTATACTTTGCGAGGATCCCACTACTTCTCGTGTGGTGTCCCATTAGTGCATGGCCATGTCATTACTGTAACTCAACGGATATCCGTCATGCTGGTTCATGGATTGAAAAAATTCGCTGCCGAAAAATTTTTTGACATAGCCAGAAAGTTGACATCCGTCGGATATTGAACGAATTCGCGCTTTTTTCAAGTAGCACCCGGACACTCAGCAGGGCAAACATTTTCACTTTGTTCCGTCCTGTCGATCGAAATTTCGGGTTGATTCTTTGGATTGTTCAAAGTTGTTTTATCCGGACTTTGCTCCTTTCCTGCTAGTTGCGGCACACAACCTTGTGCATATGTAAGTTCAAATGATGATGAGTCTCCGTTTGTTTTATCCATAGACCTAGAAAGAAGCAAGTTCGGATCAAGGCACTGCTGTTTCCGGAGTCGCCCAACACTTGAATACCATGCATTTAAGGTGTGCATTCTGCTCTCATTGGTTGCCGATATTCCGTTACTAATTGTGCTGACACCTGAATCGATTGTTCCCTCGCGGTGATTGGACCACTGTTCAACTGGTTATTCTAGGACAACCACAGACGACCGCACGCAGCCGAATAAGGCATTGTGTTTGAGCTTTTGGCACCGGTGAATTCCTGATGGAATGTGAGCTGAAATGCAGAGTCGTATCACACACCATGAGTCTGTCAAAACACAATGGCGTGACAATCGGCACTAGTTACTAGTGTAGCAGTCGAATATTGGCATCATCGAACTATTCCTATGATGTCCAACGTATACTGAACACCCCCATCATAGAACCGCGCCAACGGTCCAGAGAACTTACAATCGGCCCACTGCTAAGTTGGCTGCGGATAGACCTGCGGGATTCCTTTAAAAATACGCATGGACATATTGCTGTAGCTGGAGTGAAAACACCATTGATGATAACGGCTGTTGGATTGAACAACGTTACCTGTATCTTTCTGGGCCTATTTTAGTCGGTCAGTGAGCCAAAATTGGTTATGGGGATAATTGGATAAATATTCTGCGTGAATGATGCTTGCAACTATTCACCCTGGTTTTTCGGTATAGTTTGGAAAATACAACTCGAGCGAAGCCTGTGTTTGTGAAGGCCATTCATCACACTGAGACCTGCTCATAGGAATTACTAGAAACGATGTGATGTTGGATAATGCGCGCAAGGATAAAATTCACTGGCCACAGGTAAACTCGTGGTTAATTAAACACTGCCGAAGGAAATGAGTATCACGTGACTTGCCCACTTGGACAGCTGGTCACTTGAGAACACGCGCGTTTCTGGGGAGACACCAAAACGCACCTTCAGCAAGTAGCCACGGGCAATAACTGCCATTGAGCAGATAGGCAAATAGTGGTCACATCACGTGGTTCGCGTGAGTGTAGCTAGAATGACGCTTAGTGCGACTTTGTGGTCGTTAAATTCCTCGCCCCGAGTGATAACCAATTATTGACCTCCACTAACCCGCTTAAATTGACCTTGATATTACGGCCCTGGTTCACTACCTCCGAGTGAGTTTGCTTCACCTGTGATTTTGAATCGGTGTCAGATCCAAGCAAGCCTATGATTTCT
Organism: Opisthorchis felineus; assembly: GCA_004794785.1. Classification (NCBI taxonomy): domain Eukaryota; kingdom Metazoa; phylum Platyhelminthes; class Trematoda; order Opisthorchiida; family Opisthorchiidae; genus Opisthorchis; species Opisthorchis felineus. The sequence goes on from SJOL01007034.1 coordinate 249,662, forward strand.
GTCAATGAGATTAGATTCCTGAGAATAGTCATAAGATTCCCCTAAACCGAATGAGGCACCCACACACTACGAGAATCACAGTAGGGAGGCCGTGAAGCATCGAGGCCAGAAAAGGGAGCTTCTGATCAAACACAAGCAATCAATCAATTCAGCAATGGCCTTTGAATGCTCAGGCATGACCGATGATGATACGCGCTCCAACATTTCACGGAAGCACGGTCGATAATGATGGGTGTTCACCAAACGCCAATGTCAAATGTGCCCAGTAAATACTGCATACCGCTACTTCTTCACTCGCTTGTTCGCAATAAGTATGTTGTGTTCCTTGTTGACGAGTCCTTTTTCGACATTAAGTGACTGGTGTGGGGACAGCAGTTGGTTACAACAGTTTTCAACGTACTTTGTCCATCCAGTATCTTCATTTGAATCAGCGTTCATTAGTTCGGAACATAAAGCCATCATAACACATGTGTTGAAACTTGCAGCATTTCTATAGGTTGAGGCTCGCATTCATAATACCACATTCGTCGGTAAAGCTCACTTTGAATGAATCAAATTTTTGAGCTTGACCCACAGTGGCCTAGCTGGTCTCTAGACGCAAACACTAACCACAATACTGATCAGATGCTAGCAACTGGCTGTATCAACCATCAAGGAGATTGTTTGGCCAACTTCCTTTCACGCAGCTGGCTCGATCAAAGGTCGATCTGGCCTGGTCGATTGTCAAATTGCTTTAGAATAGGAAGCACATATATCCAGCGCTTTCAGGAGACCAAAGGTAGACCTTAGTATCCCTTGTATAATTCCTCCCCCAACGGATTGAGCGCGGCCCGCGCTGCATCTTTCCACTTCAGGTAGTATAGGGCCTGAATAGCGGCGTGTGTGGATCGACGAAGCTGCTTTCGGTTTGCCGATGCATGATGAACGCGGAGAAGACGGTATCGAAAGACAGGTTTCCAAGTGTGTGGTAACTTCGTGGATGCTTGAAACTCCAGGGACGACAATGATCTTCCCGCTGTCATAATACCAAATCGTAAATCTCGGGCAAATGCCTTAAAGTCAACACTATGAAGTGAACTGTCAAAGTTGGATCTCAACAGTGACTGGGGGCAATGTGAAACAGACGGCTGGTTCGGTCGGTGTCACCGGATGGGAATTTGTCTGGGTGCGCTTGCCAGTTTAGTACGTGCAACTTGGATTTTATACGGATAGCCAATCGACCAGGAGGACATTGTTACAGTATTCCAACAGTTTGGAGGAGGTGAATTTGACGGTATGCTTGCGTGATTCACCGTCGAAAGTAACTGGCACGATGAAACAAAACAGAGTGATTCGTTTTTAGTCTGTGCAAGATTAGCTCACCAAGAATGATATTCAGGCAAACAAATCGGAGGAGGTCGTTGAACCGCAACTGACGGAATGCGACCATTAACCGCTTCAAAATTATGGAAAAACATGGGCAACCCGTTACAACGAGGGAATCCGTAATGGATTACTCCGGACTCCGATATATCCTCGCAATCGTTATTAGGGATGCTATCACTCGGTGCCAGCTTTTATTGCAGCGGTTAAAAATTTTCTCAGAGATGGAACGAATCATTTCTTGCGAAAACATGAAAATCCAGTTGCCTTGTTTCAACTACATTACGACAGTCGGTATGTTGGTATAAAATGTAAGGTCACTGAAAATTCGGGGGAAAAATCTGCTTTGTGAGCAGCAAACGAGGAATATCGTTTGTTGTTCAGCAACGAGTTTCCATTGACCAGTGGTATGTTGGCTTACAAGGAATCTCGAGGGCTACATTAGACAATATGCAGGAAATCTCACAAACTGTCCACTAGTTCTGAGGTAAGTTCTATTTTACTTATGCTGATATATTTACAAAAACCATACCTTCCTGTGGAACCTATTTAAATGACTGATTGACTCACGAGGAAGAACATTTCCCCATTTCGATTGTGTATTGCCATTTTAACTTGCTTATCATTGATCTATCCGGACTAACTTCACATGGAGCCATCTTTTGTGCAGACCTTTGTTTATACAGTACTTGTAGCAATAGGCCTTTGCCATTTCCACGGATTATCGGCCAAAAATAGAACGGGTTTGAGTCCCGGGAGTAACAGTTCTGGAGTAGCTTGGCAATTGACAAACGTGTGAAAAGCCGGCTTCACTTCACCAATCATGGAAGATCTGCTAGCCGAAAGCGGATTTCCGGATGGGCATAGCAGAACAACGTTATCGAACCACTGGACGTCTCTGCACACAGAACGCCCTCCGAAAAAGATCTGCACAGGACCGTATGAAACCTTTCACTGTTCACCTCTCTTGTATTGCTGTTCGAATGACTGCGGTGACATCCATCATCTCCCTGTCCTGATGGTGAAGTATGAAATCTGCTGGTGTCCACTTTGTTGTACACCCAATCAGACCGTTGTCTGTAAGATCACAGGGGAGAGAACTGGCTCACTGTTCTGTGATAAAGTCCGTGCTAAGTCCATCTATCTCTACAGAAAAGATAGTGGTGCGCGTAAGTCCCCCCTCAAGTGGCCCGGACGGCTGCGCAAGTAGATTTAGCACCTAACCGTTTGAAAGATTGCTCAAAACATAAATGCGGCGGAGGTTGCTGCACTTTATCTATCAGACGATGGCAAAATTCACAATCGGCATGGTCTTCGTAACGCTCTCAACTGTCGGCATATATTGCTTCGATTAGTCTCATGTCGGCGCTATCCAGATAACTTTATTGGGTTCCCACATAGCCGAGTTAATGTTCAACTGCCCGGAAAGCTCATTCTATAAATACTGGCTTGTATACCTCAGACAACCACAATTTTGTGAGATTTAGGAACATACATTTTAGTGTTGCAATACTTGAAATTGCTTTATCTCCTTCAATGTCATCCGTCATTTCTTCGGACGAAGACCGAAAAACATCTCAATAGGATGTATTCCCGAAAAACACCGAAGCATGTGTCATCTCCATTCACAACCAATGGATGATTAATATCCAACACACTTGAGTTCCGTTTGCATCCCAAGCACAATCAGAATCCACAGTTGAGCGAAATACACTCATCTGCATACCAGTTTGGTTTCCAGTTGGACGACCCAACTGAATCTCTCATCTATGGTGTTCTCCAACTGAATGTGCTGAACCAGGCTGCCTACGGCTTCAGTTGGTACAAAACGCCAGTATCACAGTAAGCTGTACCGACTTACAACACCACACATGAAGTTGCTGAACATTCTTCCACAGCCCACGGCCGGTGTCGCTCATCTTGGGACTCATCAAACGGCCCCAGTCCCCGAGTTTCCGTCAACCTTATGTTCTACTTGAACCCAAACTGGACAGATTGCAATGAATCTGGCAAAAGAGAGATTCGATTGGGTCTCCCGTGAAAACTGAACTGGTATGCAAATGAATTCGTTTCGCTAAGCTTGTGCAATTTGTGTTCAAGGAGAACGTAAGGTTGAAGGATTCTCGGGGACCACCCCTATCTGATGAGCCCTAAGAAGGGTGAAACCGGTCGTGGGCTGTCGAGCAGTTTTCAACAACCTTGTGGTTGATGTGTTACGTCCATGCAATCCACACTTCTTTTACCGTAAATCTATGAATAATCACCTTCAATCAAACGCGTTTCTTTTCATTCATCACGCTTCTATGAAAGCTCTCATCGATTTGCGCGTTTACGCAGCATCTCCTCTCGAATGGACTCGTTAAATTGGGGTTCTCGGTCACCTTCCCAAAGGATTACTTCGTCTGTCTTGCGAGTCAGACCCCGAGTGAGATGAAGTTAACTTGACCGGATAAATGAAGCAAGAACTGAATGGGTTGTACCGTTCTGTATGTCCACCTGTGAATTCGTCATGGCGCACAATAGACCTGGGGCATCGCGAAGGTTTAGTTGTAGTTAAGTGGTATACATTCAACACAATTTGAAATACCATCTCGCTCATTGAATTCTACCTTACGTACGCTACAGGTGTCTGCAACTAGGTCCGTAGCAAATGCACAATACAATGTTAGTTCCTCGGTTTGTTGACATCGTTATCAAATCGTTTGCACTGATTTTCGATTACATTGCCCACGTCCCATCTGCACTATGTAACTTTGTGGTGCGTCAGTAGTTGCTATGTAAATCGGTGGACAAGATTGCAATGCAGCGAACTGCCTCTGAAAAATAGTTGTTTTATCATTCGAGAATGTTGGCTTGCAGGTGGACTAGTTTTTTGGCAGGAGATGATCCTCTGTATCTCTGTCCCAAACTTCGTAAATTATAGTGACACAGCTTATTGGTTAAGACACGAAACTGCATACCGGAATGTCAATGTTCGAACTCAACCCAAAACATCTTGACTGCTCGCGTCTAGGCAGTCTAACAGTAGCACGGTCAGCGTGCATCCTTCGTGAAACAAGGGAGCTGGGCACCAAAATGATATTACAGCTGTTGTAATGTAAACACAAACAGCAAGAAATACGAGGGTATTCATTTCTCCTAAGCCTACAATTCTTTTCCACATTGCATTTCTGATCTCATCGGTTGTATACTACTCTATGTTGCCACCACTGTCACTTCTCAGTACTTGGGCAGGCATCTAAGCTGAGGAAAATATCAATCATCTAGGCTGACATAATGATGATGCGATGACTTGCCTCAGTTGCATATGAAAGTAAAATTACCATGTGAAACCTTCGTACCTGTGCAAACTCGGATGCCACTGATGAAGCATGCGAGTAGTATGTAGTTTTCTCGAAACTGCGCCTCGCGTCTAATGGAAAGTGAATTTTATTACGGAACTTTGGGAACTGCTTTTTAGTGATCGTTTACAATTTCGTGACAGAAAATGATTATCCATGAAACTCCCAGAAGGCGCATGAGAATTTTCAGTTTGTATAAACCATATGCATATTGGACGTTTCTTTTCCTCTCCACTAGTTTGTAACTCCTTACTTGGTGTTTTCTGGTAAGCGATTTCAAGGGGAAGTTATTTCACACTTAAATTTGGTTGCATGACCTGGATATGAATGAAGATCATGTGGCCACAACCTTTTGAGTTTGGAGATATGCGGACCTTCCTGGGAGGTTTCGAAGAGATTGCGGAGGCGGCTGGACTGGAGAAAGACCAGGGTAAGTTGGCGGCACTGGAGACCCTCCTCAGAGGCGGGCCGTTGGCAGCCCCAGAGGCGGCCAGAAAGGGCCCTCGGAAGATGGACTAGGCCGCCGCGAAGGAAGTTGTTGCAGCGGAGTTCGAAACGCTGACCGACCGCCAGGAGTCTATGAGGCGTTTCAAGACAGCCAGGATGCGACCTGGATGCGACCCGACTGTGTTCTCCGCCAGCCTGTAGCAGCCGTTGGATCGGGCTTTGCCGGGGCTGGACGCAGTGCACCGCGTACAGTTACAGTCTGACCAGTCCGTTGAAGGTGTGAAGCTTTCGCTTGGTGCCCAGTTGCGGTTGGTGAGGGTGACCGGCTAGCTGAGCGTGGCAGGGAATTGGCCGAGGCGCCACTGGCTAAGTTGCAGTCGCGGGAAAAGAGGGGTGGTTCACCAGTGGTGGACCTGCGTACTAAAGTGAGCCAACTATCCAAACAGCTTTCAGCCATCAAGACGGAATCTTGGGAGCACGCTCGAACGAGCCGATGCTATAAGTGTGCCATGCCTGGCCGCTGGAATAATCAACGTCGTTCTACCGAACCACCTGTAAATAATAACACTTTGGATTATTCCTCTTTTTCCGGGTAGGTTGGGATTAGTGCATCGACAGGCTACGATACAGGCCGTTATTGGGATAGACGGGAAGAGGGAGCTTTGCCTAATTGATACAGGA
>SJOL01007034.1:261045-297032 GCA_004794785.1 Opisthorchis felineus
TTTCTGAATGACGGAAAGTGCGTCCAGTTGTCATTCGGAGGAGACTCAGCTAACACCGTTGTCGTGTAAGGTAAGAATGGACCAGAAGAATTTACGGAGATAGGTACCAAAAATAAATAATGTATCTGGCTCTCTTCAAACATGTCCTCCTCATTGCACCATGGAAAATTGGCTCAAAGTGCATTCACCGTTCTACGAATGATTCGGTACATTTTCTCTCGTATTAATCGCATGTACATCCAGATACTCAATGGCCAACCAACTCTATGCTAACCAAGTTGTCTACACGGGACACAAGAAAGACGAAACTCTCATTTAGTGTGTCCAACGAGCTGCTACGAAAATGATTAGTGGCCATAAATCCGTGGATTATGAAACGCGTCCCACGGTGCTTGACCTCTTTCCCCTGGAGTATCGTCGCCTCCAAGGAGACTCAAGATTTACCTATGCCCTATTTGAACAAAACTTGGCCAACAGGTTTTTTAACGTTGACACAACTACCACACCGCGGCGACGTGGTGAGAGTTGATGCGTAGAATAACCTCCCCCCAACGGCGGATCACGCTCCATCTAGTTCCCAGTTCAAAGCACTATTGGAAGCCTTTATAGTTGAGTCCTCCAGCTGACAAGATTTCCGCCCACGTTAAGAACTTAAAAAGCAGTGCTGCACCTTTTTTACGCTTGCGCTTTTCAGGAACGAAAGCCGCTGGGCGATAAGAACAAACCCGACCCGGGAAGCTTGAGCAAAAGACTCGATCCTATGTATCAATCCGTGAATCGGTGAATCCGTGAATCTCTGAAATCTCCAGTAAACGTCTCGAATTCTTCTTACATTATCATCAATCTCTAAGTAATTTGTAAGGAGAAGACATCGGAAATTCCATATTGGGAGTCGCCGCCGGGGGTACCAATCAAATTTGTGCTGCCGATATGAATTACTTACTGGAAGTGTACTACCATAATGTGACCAGTTGTTAGGTAATCACACCGCTGATCAACTGCTTGTGGTCAAACTAATGACAAGTTATGAGGTCGAGGGTTCGAAACACCCTGAAGTTCCACGATACGCAGTTGAAATGACACGGAATTTGTCATTGTCAGTGCAACCCAGGTAGCAGTCAACAGGATGCTATAATGTGGTTTAGAAATCCGTTGAGTGACTTGATTGATCGATTCGCTCCATGTAGCCAGCGTAGAATCCGGGCTGTTTCGAATCGCTTTTCCCGGCAACCTGCTGCATTTTTCAGTCATATTGTCACTGTTTTAACTGGCCATCGTTCCCATTGATGCAAGGCTTTAGCGCAGTACCGTTGTTTGTGTCTTGCCAAGCCCTTTGTAAATTAGACAGCCCTGGTCAAGTAAAACAGCACCGCTATCCGTCATTTCATGCAGAGCAACGACCTAGCTTTTTTGTAACTTGTATTAATAGGAGGGATAATAGGACGAAAAGCGTAGCTGTCCTCTACGTATTTTCCATTTCTTGTACGTCTAATTTGTTGAACCTGCTGCAAAGTGCTGGTCACATATAGCCTCTTATGTCTTCCTGAGCAAGTGTACAGTTCCACCTGTGATGGTATCCTCTGCAATGCAATAATCTGGATATATCGCTCCGACACTTATTTTCTGCCTATTTGCAGAGCTGCGTAATGGACGTGTTCCATCAGAGAAAACGTTCTTTGTGAATCCACGTGGGTGGGAGAGGCAGAATTTTGAAAGTTTGTCCGAGATAACGCCTCAGCGATGTTCGGATGCTATTCATCAGCTTCAGTTGCACTATATAATGTCATAGCTAGCCTTTCGTGGAAGGAATTAAATGACCATGAGCTCCCAATGCTGCAGTAAGGAATGAACTTCAAAATCCAACACAACCCACCCAGACCAAAAATCGTTATTTCGAGAAGCATATCTGCCCCTGAATCCACACATGTAACTAGATTCAGGATTTCAGAAAGACAACGCTTGACTGATTTTGATTTAAGCGCTGGAGAACACAGTTCTCCCGAATCCTCCGAAAGGAAGCAAATATGTATTTAATGTGCCCCTGTAGCAGAAAGTAAGTCAAACGCTAATCTCAGTAATTCTTAGCCTCGAAGAAGTGCCTAAATTCCATAGATCAAAGGAAGCTCTGTCACGCTGCCTGATTTTCCGTGAATCACAAGACCATTCAAGCATCAGAATTTTAATGCCTGACAAACATGCATTAGAAAAACACATCAGTCAGACCATTTGCCGATTATACAAAAGCCCAAGGACTCCTAAAGTAGATTACTTAGCCAATCCAGAATGATCTGGCAAGCAACGCTGGTCATTCCACATTTGTTCAACAAACGTAATCGCGAAAGAATGGAAAGGTTCCGAGTTGCGATGTAATATATATATGAACCGGCGTTACCATCACTGAAATCCTAAATCTGTTAGATAATGACGAATCTTCAACCACCCGCATTAACTGATCATCTACAAAAATACCATCGGGAATGGAAGTTTACCTGCATTCGTCCTAAATCACATTCGGACACACCTTGTGCAGATAAACAAATGGAGCAACCATGAGTGTCCTAATAGAAACAACCGTAAGAAAAACTTTATCCGACAATTAGAAAAGGTGACAATTAACCATTTCCGACATTTTCCACTCATTTTGTAACATCGTCTTGTTGACACCTTTGTGCTCATGCAACGAGAGTTTTCAGATGACTTGCCAAACTCTCATGAACCCCCGTTGTATAGATGCAGGCCCTCTTTTCAACCTGGAGATTCTGCCCGTCCACTTAGCTTTCTTTATTGTCAGGCAACAACCAAAGAAGTATATAGGATATTTTGTCCTTTAATTAAAGCGAATTGGTGTTGATAACGTGGGAAGCATAAAAACACTGTACAGGTATTTCTTCCCCAAGTAGAAATACCTGGAAAGATCCAGAGACCGCCATCTTCCGGTTAGTAATTTTAACAAGAAAACATCCAGTTAAAAGAATCTGGCCGGCGCTGTGTTTAACCGCACTTAGACAGGATATGATACCACTTTTGCTTTAGCCACGTGGTCACCTGCTGATCCGTTAATCGAGCAACAAGTTCTCAGATGAAACTGCTACTACACTTGTGAATGTATCCTTTCTCCGAAACAATTTTAGACTGATAGCGATGAAGTGGTTTCCGTAGTTTGCAAATAAGACTTGGAATACAAATATTCACGTATTCAACCATTGTTCGGAATGTCACGGTTTCAAAGCTCTCTGAGGTTCGTGATATGCATACTGCTGATGATTCTCAATATGGATGGCACAGCACCACACTGCTTCTCGGCTCTTCAACATAGAGTGGCCCTACCGATTAAATGGAATCTCGTTTAGAAATTCAATTACCTTGCGGGCTGACGAAAATCCAGAGATACTCATCAAAGAGCCCAGTTTTTAGGGGAGTTACCACCATCTCAAAGCTGGACATTCTCATTGACCTACCCCCCAAACGGGACGAATTTAACTATCGGCTTCGGTGCGCACAAGTCCTGCTGCGTTTCCACGCTGGACAATAAATCGTGTTCCGGTGTTACCAGTCAAAGCTCCGTTACTAGCTTTCGCCAATTTCCACACTGTCCACCGTTTCACTTCTGGATGCCCAAACATCTACTTAAGCAAAACGGAACAACAATTGCAACTGAGGAGCCCCGGTCAAGGTAGAAAAAAAACACCTACAAATAAACAGCCTCGTTCTCCTTCCGATGTCTGACTGACAGGAGTCTTTGCATAAATCCAGCAAAGCCATCTGATATCGTGTTCAGCAAAAACAGTTTTTTTTCGTTGGCATCACCTTTGAAACTGCAAAGCAAGCCGTTGACACGGTATTTCTCCTTCTAAATTGATTCATCAATGGTGCATGCCTGATGGTGCACTAAGAATGTCGCTCACATCTGCATTGTTGCGTTCCATCATTACCTATGTCATAGCCATCATGTGCATATGGGCTAGGCAACAGTCTAATTGAAAGCGGACCTCTACCACCAAGCCATCTCTAGGTGAGCGCAGCACCCAGAAGCAGTCGTGGGGACGCGGACAAGCTGATCATCTTTGGTTTTATTAACTGTGGGTTTGACTAGTATTTTGAGTCCGAGGTTTATGTTGACACCTGGCTAGCACGTGCTTGCAGACAGCTAAAATCGCAATATCGTTCGCTTCAGGTCGGTTTTGTTTAGTCCACTTTTATGTCCCCATAACCGTTCTTCTGATACAAGAAAATGAGTCACAAACTCAGCAAATCCGGTTCTAAGAATACGACAGTTGACCATATCGAAGAATCTTACTATTCATGACTGACTATTGTGAAACCATTGTAGAGCTACAGTTTTAAGTTCTCGAGTGAAAATTCATTTGTCCACCACATTAGTACACGACATTTTAGGCTAGAATCTGGACGGCTTTGAAGTCGGAAGTAAACATAGGCAGTCATTCCGGTTGCGATCCTCTTCCTCTCGCCAGCCTACCGTCAGCCCAAAACATTTTCACCAGATTTTGTAATAAACGGTCACAGGGTATTTTTTCCCTAATACAAGGCTGTTAAGTGGTCGGGTTGGTAAAAATGCCAACAGCCATTGTCAATACCTCCCTGATTAGTCGTGATCATCCAACCGATAACAGCATGTCGGTCGTCCACTGCCACCTAATTTCAGGTTGAATTTTGAGTCAGTAAACCTGTGTCATCTGTTTTTCAACTGCGTTCATTATAGAAATTTGTCAGGTAAACTATGCGTTCAACACTCCTTTAAGACGTCAGAGTAATCTAAACACAATCCCATAATGTGTAGTTTTTCACAGCGCTGTATGAAAAAGTGTCTACAGAATACCTGATAATAGGGAGCTTCGTAAACGTTAGTTCTCAAGGGAACTAAGGGAACAATTTTTTGGAAAAATTGATGGAACACCACCTACATGATTAAAATCTGAAAACACGGCGAAGCGTGACATGTACCAACCAAGCAGGATTCATAATTCAGGCACACTAAGGAAGAACCAGACTCTCAAATCCTCAAACCTTCTCCAGCAGATTTCACTATGAGTTTCCTTGTTTCATCAAAAAGCACTGAAAATTACATGCTCTGATACGATCGAGGAGGATGCTGAGAACGGACGTGAAAGTTCGTTGAAACTGTGTTACTGAAATTAGTCCACGACTGATTCCCACATCTGAGTACGTGAATACTAGGATGAAATATTTCATCGCATGTGCTCACTCAAAGCATAGGAACCACCAAGAAGTAGCTGTTAGAACACTAGTTTGAAATTGAGTATGCAGCATGTACAGAAAAATAATTTTTATCTGCAAGTTTTATACCACTGTTGTCTAATGTAGCCGATAACGGCCATTGTGTCAGGGTGTAAAGCAAGGCAAAACTGGTTAACCGAATAATGCTGAAGGGTGTATTACCGGATTAGCAATGGGTAAAAATTGGCGATATGCAGAACAACAATTGCGCCACTTCGATGTCAGCTGGTTTCTTCAAGCATATGTTATCATTGAGGTTTGGAACCCAGTCAGAGATCCGAGTTGAATCATACCTCGTCGATGTTTGCTGACTTACAAAATGTTACCGTTAAATGGGATCATGAAGGCCAAACAAACAGGCTTTGACGTAAACAGTCCTTGCATGTATTAGAAATACTGCCCCGACTGATGGGGCCAGATTTTACACGCAGTAGTTTAGGTGACAACCGTGCCTTCCGTTAGACTTACTGAACAAGACTAATCTTCCAATAGGAAATCACAATTGCATCTCAGTCAAACACAGTCAGCAGATGTACCACACACGTCTGGCTTGCTGGCGCGCTTTCCGTCGGATTAGCACGACAAAACTGCTTACAGCGGTTTTGTCCGACAATCTTAAATCGTCCCGGTAGTCAGCTAAAGAAGGCTTATCCGAACTGCCTAGGTAAGCACACATTTTGCTCTGTTTGATGGTTACAATCCAGGCAGAAACAAGTTCGCCACTAATCTCGTATTTCAAAGTTTCATATCCTGATAACTCAAGCAGTATGTAAAGCTGACAACACCTTCAAGGGGCAAGATTCAGTACCAGAACTTTCGTTTTTGTGTGAATTATTCACACTTACCACGAAATGGGAGGGGGGTTTCCAGTTATAGTTGGGTTGCTAGTTTTCAACACTGCCTAGTACCCCGTGCACATCAATTCAGAACCCACCTGATCAAATGAATATAACTGTCCGCTTTAAATTATCGTCTGTCTGAATGACAAAATTTCGCCTTCCACAACCGACACGAATGTTTGGAACTTTGCTGGATTTATGAAAAAATATTTTTCTCAATAGCTTGTACTCGCCTTGTTTGTCCTTAACCCATTTTGAAGACGGAAATTCATACGTTTATATTTCATCTACCATGTGTACTGTTTATTTAGTGTACGGCCAGAATGTCAAGCGGGAAAATCGATTACTCATTTCAATAGGCACCCGACTAGCAACGTCCTCATCGCTCGTATTTCATTTCAACCCAGTGAAACCAATTCAAAACAACTCTTTAGAGAGTTGTTTCTCTGTTCTTAGAACAGCGTTTCAGGTTTCTGCTGGAACAAACCCGACAAGATGAAGCAGGCATAGTGGGAAGTCTATTACGGGAAGATGATATTTTGCAATCAACGAAATTTTACGAAGAAGATAGAAAATCCTTTCAATTTCCAAAACCAACAGTGCTATTTGTGTGCTTACTGAAATCGGTTATGTTGCCTCAGAAGAGTTGCTTCAAGGCGAAGTTATAGAGAGAGGACAGGGTTTGGTGAGCACTCGGAAATTTGTAGATGATGGGGAGATGAAATAGTTTTACCAGATGTAACGTTTGCACACGTCAGGTTAGACTCAAATGTAGTACTGCAAAACTGCTGAACCTCATAAAGTGAATACGGCTGAATAAGAAGAAAAGTGTTTGGCAAGTGGTAGCGGAAACAGCTGATTGGTTCTAGGTGTCTGTGGAATTTCGAGAATTTATGTTCACAACTTTCGGAAAAAAAGTGTTCCTCATGTCTTGGCGGGGGGTCTACACAGAAAGAGAGAAAGCAGTGAGAGCGAGTTTCGCTCGTTATTCTACCTCACTCACATTCCATATAAGTGATCGTGGGGGGGTTTGAATCCGCAAGTCTTACATGTGTATGAAAATGTTACCAATATCCCGCTGTGTACTCTGGCCACATCTGAATTGACACCTATAACTATTCATGTGGTAGCATATTCCAAATTATAAATCAATCGATTTCGCACATTTCAGGGAAGGTTTTCAAACAGATTTCCAGTGGCAATGAAGAGCCTAGACATGAAAATCCTGGTGGGAAATAATTCGCGCGCGGCAACCACACCTTGTAATACAAACAGGAGGCTCACGTAATACAGTTTGTTAGAGCAAACTTGCGCCCGGTGAAAATGTCGGTTTAATTCTAAATGCACGTGGCATGTTCTTGAAATCCATTAGTGTGCGTGTAAGTATGACATTTGAATGAAATAAAGCACCACATTCAATGACAAGGTAATCGGGAAACAAACCAATTTTAAAAACCTGTACAATAGAAGTATCAGAGGTTTGTAATCAGGGTGATTACCACCGATGATCAAGATGTTTTATCGGTGAACATTGATGCTATTCCGGACAACGCTAAATTGTGCAGAATGACTGCTTTGCTTGCGCGATCGCTGGATAGTTGCCAGATTCCTCGATACATGCAAAAACTAACAAGATAGCCATAGAACGAATTCCACTATCGGCTTTTGTAGCTCATCAAACCTGTGACCATTTAGTTGTTTACATAAAGTTAAATACACAAGACCACATAAATATATCCCTCCACATTCCACAATGAAATAACCAAAATTGTTCGACGTTTGTGCATGATGGCTTCCTTGATGGGAGATTCTGGACAAAAGCATACAATCTGGAACCACCTCATCATTGCCTACTAAAATTGATGATGCATGTAACAAAAATCACAACGAAAATAAGGTAAAATCATTGAAAAAAGTATCTCACAGTTCTGAACCAGCTATCACAGGTTAGTTTCTTTGGGGGTTCCGCAGGCCTTCTAGGCTATCCACGCAACACGAGGGATGGGACAGGCGAACACCCTCTTGGTACAATAGTCCACGTTGACATCATGTCCGTCAAGACTTCCCTCGAATATTGGTGCGTAGTCAGTCTTACAGATGTCTCCTCGAAGTTTGTCGAACTCTTAAAACATCATGCAATTTCACTAAGACTTTCCACAAGTCAGGCTAATCTATGCTTAGGAGCAGAAAAGCACTGGTTTATTCCTACTGATAATCGCAAAATTCCAAGGAGTTTTGAATCTGCATTGTCCCGGCGGGTAGTCAGTTTGACCACGAATGGCCGATTAGCGATTTGGTTAACTCACACAACGTCACTCACTTTGAACATGCAATCCATATCAGGCAGTCATGTGCTCATTCGAACTCGGAATGACGGACTCCTACGTAAAATTTTCCCATGTCTTGTGAAGCATGTCTCCTTTGAGCATACTTATAGATCGATGATAATGTGTCGATAAGTAGGTGTATTTAATGAATATTTCATCCTGCAAGTGAAGTCATTCTCTGCCGGGTAGCACTGCGAAATTTCTGGACCTCATAAAGTGTAAACGGCTGAACGAGGTCAAAAGAGTTTGGTAAGCGGTAGCGAAACAGTTGATTGGTTCTAGGTGGCTGTGGGATTTTGAGAATTCACGTTCACATAACTTTTGGAACAAAAGTGTTCCTCATGTCGTGGCAGGGGGTCTACACCGAAGGAGGGGAGGCAGTTGGAGCGAGTTTCACTTCTTATTTTACTTCACTCGCATTCCATTTTAGTGATCGTGTCGGGGTTGGAATCCGAAAGTTGGACATGTGTGTGAGCATGTTACCCAATACTCCCGCGGCGCACGGTGGCCGCACCTCAATTGACACCGATACCTATTCATGTGATAGCATATTCCAAATTATAAATCAAGCGAGTTCGCACATTTCGGGGAAGGTTTTCAAACAGATTTCCGATTGCAATGAAAAGCCTAGATATGAAAATCCTGGAGAGAAATCATTTGCGTGCAGCACCCACACTCTCTAACACAAACATGAGGCACACATAACACAGTTTGTTAGAGCAAATTTGCAGCCGGCGAAAATGTCGACTTAATTCTAAATGCACGTGGCATTTTCTGGCAATTCATTAGTGTGCGTGTAAGCTTGACATTTGAATGATCTTACGCACCACATTCAACCACGAATAACCGGGAAACAAATCTCATTTCAAAAAGGTGCACAACAGAAGTATCAGAGTTTTGTGATCAAATAATTACTGTGATTACCACCGATGCTCATAGTGTTTTATCGGTGAATAGTAACGCAAGTCCGGGCAAACTTGGGTGGAAGTCGAACCTAAAAATTAATTAATTATTCATGAGGATAAAACGTTTACTGATACGTAAAATGCAATAAACTTGGTCTAGTTCCATCGCTGATATTAAGTTTTTGCTGCCACTTCACGCTGATTTGCTTGCGCGATCGTCGGATATTTGCCAGATTCCTCGGTACATGCAAAAAACAGGGAGATAACCCTTGAAAGAATTTCGTTATCAGTTTTTGTAATTCATCCCAGTTGTGAGTATTGAGATCTTGCGTAAATTTAAATACACAAGGCCACATAAAAATATTTATCTACGTTCCACATTAAGATAACCAAAGTTAACTGACGTTTGTGTACGACGGCTTCCTTGAGGGGAGATTCTGGACAAACGCATACAATCTGGAACCAAATCATCACTACTAAAAGATATGATGCATGTAACAAAAACAACAAGGAAACCAAAGTTAATTCACCGCAAAAAAGTTCACATTTCTGAAGAAACCGTCATAGGGTGATTTCTCGAGGTTTTCCGCAGACCTTCTAGGCTATCCATGCAGCACGAGGGACGGGACAGGCAAACACATAATGTGCTTCAGAACTTCACCCGAATATTGGTGCGTAGTCAGCCACACAGATGTCTCTTTGAGGTTTGCCGAACTCTCGGAACACCATTTAGCCTCACCAAGATTTTTCCACACAAGTCAAGCCATTCTATGCTTAGGAGCAGAAAAGCACTTGTATATTTCTACTGAGAATCACAACATTCCAAGGAGTTTTGAACTCCCCACTTCCCGGCTGGTAGCCAGTTCGACCACAAATGGCTGATTAGCAATGTGGTTAACTCATACATAATGTCACTCACTTCAAGCAAGCAATCCATAATAGGCAGTCAAGTGCTCATTCAAACTCTGAGTAATGGATTCCTACGTGGGATTTTCCCATCTCCTGTGAAGCATGTTTCTTTTGAGCATACTTATAATGCGGCGGAGATCAGGTGCATTTAATAAGGGTTAAATCCTGCAAGTGAAGTTATTCTCTGCCAGAAATTCGAGAAGCACTGCACGCTAGTTACATCCTTATTGAAAACACACCCAAAGTACATCCAACGAAGCTCCAAAGAGATTCCAACGGGCAATCTACAAATAAGCAATTTGATCACCTGATCGTTTGGCCACGAGTTGCTCAGCACCGGTGTGACTGAATAGAATGAGACGTAGTTGTACAAGTCGACCAAATGTGACATTAAGCGCAGTGAGTTGGCCCGACTGGTCTCAGTAGCGCTGGTGCGAACAACAAATCGACCGCCGAAAAGTACGTTGTCCGACAGAATTCGAGTATATTATCTGGTCCAAAGAGTCTCCAAACGTCGCGACGCAACAAAAAACAGCTGGTTTGTGATCGATGCAGGAAATCATAGAATTACTTCCGAAATGGCGTCAGCTATTACCAAGTCCGTGCATTAATGTACGATGAATCGAAGCTGCTTGTGTGAGTTATTGTTGGCTCCTTCAATTGTGAAGCCATCCAAACGAAGTGGAACGCATTCATGATGAATAATTAAACGGTTTCCAGTTTCCATTGAACCACACACCCGCAGCCAATTTAGTGTCTGGAATTTTAATACTTTCTGGTGATTCTCTCGTCACATACTCCGAGAAGAAGTTAGCCACGTATTAGGCTTCTCTTCATGCAGAGGCAAAAATTTCTAGAATAGTCGAAGTCCTACAGCACCAGCACGTATTAATCAGTACTCTCTCCTTCAAAGTTTCTGGACAAGAAAACTGAATTTCGTTTGGTTTGTTTGACCCAGAAAGTGCTGGAGGTGAAATAGTCATCAGTTTCAAAGTAGTGGCAACCTTCTGATGGTAAAATTTCATATGAGCTCAGCGTACTAACGTGTGTTTCACACCACTTTTGGAGCAAACTATACTTTTTTGCATTTTGATCACGTGAAAGTATGCGAAGAGTCCTTTACAGAATGAATCCTGAAATGTGTATGCAACGATAAATTTTATCTTCAGAGTAACATGTACTCATATCATGCACTTCGCTTCTGACAACGGTTGTGTGCTCAATCCACAGAGAAGTTAATTTACAGGTGGCATTTTAACGCGGGGTTATTTGACGCTCCACTTTATCCTTTGTCGTCTTGATGGTGTTGTGTTGGGAGCCTGCGGTGACAGCTACTTGGAGCTGTAATAAAAGTGCCGCGATGAAACTTGAGTAAATTGACAAATGATGCCGGTGTCTTGATGATAAAGTAGCTGGTGCTAGTGCTCATTGTTATACCGTCGGCTTGCAAAATGCCTCCATACATCCTCGAATTTACACCGGTGCGAAAGTCTTGCACACGGTCAAAAATTAAACTATGAAACACATCCGACAGAGAGATTTCGTGATATACACTTATATAGGATGACAACACAAACATGTATAATCAATAAATTTATGGTTTGTGTTTTGTTTGCCCATGTGCTTAGTGTTTGCAATAAACTCTTTCCGATTTTCAATGGAGTGTAGATAAACCCATTAAGATAGGATCTGCGTTGTCGGTAGAGATCTTATTGTCGCAGTTTAAACGACTAATTGAATTAAATTGCGGAATCACCATTTGTTCTTCAAGTATTCTTTGTTCAAATTTTCTAGGCCGAAGTAATCACTCCACTTGTTTGGGAAATATTGAACTTTGAAATAAACAAGAACCACTGAGTGGGAAAACCCGAATGCAATAAAATCTTGGAACAGCAATTGCAGGTGCCTAGATTTTCAAATCTGTTGAATCGAGTGCTCACGTCATTTCAACGGTCTTATCCACGCAAAGCAAAGCATGCTTGCCACATACAATCTCATGGGACACAATGGAAATAAAATGAGAAAGCCAAGAAATAAACATCCTGGTGCCGTGGAATGCTTCCATAAATAAATATCTGTTGAGACCATCCGAAACCAGCAACTTTTCACAGGCGTCCGTGGTCAAACGACTGAAGAAGTCCCACATCATCCGCCTACAGATAACACAAGCAACGCAAATTACCAGACGTGATTTGGACCTTTGTACTCCATGCACTGACTATATCAGACACGCCTATGTAGTGCTCGCGACTTGCTTAACCTGTGGGACCTCTGGAAGAAGAAAGTATTGATTACTACATGCCGATGCTGAGGAGCTCGACTGGTCCAGACGTTTCGCCGCTGCAGGAAAAGAGGCCTAAGAGGCGACTAAATTATTCTCCGAGTATGTGGGAAAGCATCACTAAAAGACTTCTCAATTGTCAGACCGGCCGCCAGGTGCCTGAGAGAACAGCAATAGGCATACTGCTTTAGAGTAAATGCCGTTAGTACTGTTCAAAAATGTTTCAACCCATTTAAACAAGTTGCACTGAAGAACACCCCCCCTTTCTTGGGATTGGATCTCATCCGCGGAAACTTTAGCTTGTCCGCCGCAGTTAAGGGTGATCTCTTGTCATTTTCAGTGAGGACGGTCCCAATGGCGCGCCATGAGATGTTGCATGTCGTGTTTAATTGTTCGTCAATTTGGCTAAACATGTCGTTTACTATTAAACCGACAGACTCAAAAAGTTGGACACAAAGGTGAGCGCAAAAAGACCAAGTAACTGGCTACTTTTCATACACCCGGAGCTATAGACTTCTTTAGTGTGTCGCGAAAATTGTAGACTCGCTGGGCCGGATGATAGACTCCAAGGGCAGTGGGACATCGTTATTTCCGAGTGTTTGTCTGTTTTTCGCATTCTGGAAACTGTGAATCGAAACAAAGTTGAGCCAAATCACTGCGTTCAATACACTGTTGCTTCATCTCATGTGGCTGTATCTCTCATTCGATTCAATCGCACCGGTGCCGAGCCGCTCAAGGCCAAACGGTTGAGTGTTCAGAATACTAGTCTCTAGGTTGCGGCTTCGGACGTTTTTTCGCAACGGAATCACTATAATATGAAGTTGGTCGGCAACGGCAAGCTAAAAATCTCGTTCCATTAACTCTCATCGAAATTTCACAGGATAAGTGGCACAAAGTCAAGATAGCGAGTGCTAGTACTGAATTTTGTTATTTTCGAAACGATTAGAAGCAAATCAGGCCTCAAATAGTAACATAGAAAACAGGAAATAATATTACTAGATACTCACGAACTTGCAGCCTTATACTTGACTTTATTGCAGTTGAACATTTAGTTGATCTGCTGCAACACTATGCACCCCCAGCAGGCTAACCGATGCAAACAACAATTTTTAGACACTCCAACAAAGCAAAATTCACGTAAGCTGCTGTGCGAAGAAAAATGTAATATGATAGATGTCAGCTAAGGATTTTATAAACGAAGAGCTCCTGGATGATAGGAAAGTTTAGAAGTTCAGAATAAAGCGCAGAAATCAAGAGCAACGCTAGTGATAATTGCCCTAGACCAGCCCAAGCGTCGACAAGCACGACATATTGAGTGCGTTGAGGTGAAGTTACTCACATCGTCAACTGAAAAATTGACAGGTTGTTTGCCTCACCTTTAGTCAAAGTTTGTAGTTGCATGATGAGAGAAAGAAGAGTGATATATCTGAGGTGGTTTTGGACCATAATTTAGGGCATATTGTCGAATATTCTGTTGTTTTTTCTCCCAGGTAGCCTGGCCATTTTTTGATGGCTTGCAACAAGTAGAAGTAACCATGACATAATCCTACGGACCAACTCTGCAGTCGTCGCTTATGTGGTATTGCAACCGTACACACAAAAAACACCACCCTGTGTCAGCCGGACACACGGCTCCATGCGGCCTGAAATTTCCCTAATGGATCACGACTGTGTTCAAATTGTCACCACAGTCATCAGCATAACATCAGTGTCCAAACACTGGTGCTTCGCTGCCGTACAACCACAATTAATTTTGGTAATAATATTGTGAAGAAAGAAACGAAAATGAATGGGTGTGAGGTTTAGCACTAACCTACCACAATTATTTCGATGTGCCTACACCTCCAGACACGCCGATCGTTAATCCGTGAATAAAAATGATGTTTTGGAAACTACGAGGTTTTCGAGTTTGCCAATTCATAGGTATAAATGTCTTTATCCAGTGCGCTTCCCTGCAAATTGTCTTCTCCCTGATTTGTTTATGTGAGCGATTTTTCAATTTAACTCAATACCTTGAATTGGAAAACAGTGCTTCTAGTGATCGGCTACAGTATCCCGACTTGCCGGAAATGTGAATCGCTGGACGAAAATTGCTGATAGTTCACCACTTGCTACAATAAGCTGTTGAACTTGCTACAGCCTTGAGCACACTGGTTGATGCAAAATATGACAGAGAACCACTCCTCTAATTATTTTTTTCTGGTATTCTCTGACCGAGGAAAATTATGCGGAGGCCTATGCTGTCACACGTATGCAAGTGTTGTTCCAAGTAATAATCGTAGTAGAGACATTCATTAAACTCTGATAAGTCGTACGAGCTATGGAGTATATAAATTGTGCTCAAAATCTTCTACTGAATGGATAAAAGGCGTAAATGTTGTCATCAATTATATGTGGCCTATACCTGTAGATTGGGCTTTCTGGTGAACTGCTTGCTGTCGTCCTGGATGCATTCAGATCCTGTTTACTGGCAGCGGAGTTCTCAGTTACCAAAGGCTTTCCGTGGTCCGCCTCAGGAGGGTGCCAGATAGACTGCGATTACAGATGTACATAGTGAGCCGAAAATTATTACGACGACCGTTTAACCCCACCCTCAATCAGGGAAAAGTCAGCAACTCTAAGTTGAAATGGCCCAAGGAGGCTGTCGTTGCATGCGCACTACAGCTGTGAGAACCTAGCCTAAATACACGACCTACATGCGGCTAAGGGTCAACGAGGCCTAATCAGGTAGCGAAATGCAGTTACGTCGATCATGGCGGCCAGGTAAACAAACCTAGCTCGCGTACACGGCTAAGATGCGGCTAGGGGTCCTGCACCTGCAAACACTCAAATTGTGGTCCGACGAGATCTAAAATATAGGCAAACCAGGGCAAACATGAAGCTCATCGGAAATGGTAGACGCCTGCGCAGTGTGCGCGTATCTTTGAGAGCGCGATAATGCAAAAGTTAACCGTGTATGCGTGTGTGCTAAATAGCTCAAAATGTGTGTTAGGGAAGATTTGGGCAATGAGTTACCAACGCATCAACCATCAGTGTATTTAAACGCAAACTCCCAGTCTCCAGGCAAACAAATTTTGATAAACTGGTTCCATTATTTTTGGCCATCTGTGCTGATATAATGGTCGTTTGCCTTACAACGTAAAGGACCCAATGAATTATACTTTTTCTGGTGGACCCGTCAGTTTTGTGCGCCCATAGACATGATATCATCTGCAAATGGTTGTGTGGCAATAAGGACACCATTGAAATAAGCGTTTATGTCCATCGATTTATCTGTTACTACATTTGACCATGTCTGCGCCACATGGTTTACGAAGACGCTGGAAACGTTCGATTCGGGCGAGTGATTAGGATCTTGGGACCGAAGTAGGCAGCCAGCTTGAACTTTCTTAACTTTGGTTGCAACCGTACACTAGTCGTTACATATTCAACCGTATCTGGTGACTAAATAAGAACTGTTGTGGGGTGCACTGGCGCAATAGACGACCAGCTACTAGCGGTTTGTTTGTCTTCATTTCTCAACCCTTTGAATGGACTTGCCAGTTCTGGATTGTGAAATCAAAAGCAGACGCACCTCTACTGCAAGTGGATTTTGAAAATCACAATCTGTGGGTTTATTTGCTTATCCAGGAGTTTGTCGCACACGTGAAGTAAACTGCTTGCAAGGGTTTGACAAAGCTCGCACCAAATTTCCAAACTCTTCCGTACGACTTCATGATAGTTAAAAAGAGACTTGATCAAAGGTGGCAGAGAGAAGGCAAAAAATACTAGACGATTAAGTGTCATATACTTCATTTGCCACAGAATTGGGAACACTTCAAGCATGGTCAAAAAAGCTCTATTGGATTGCGAGAGGAACGTATAAAATTGTAACTAATCTGCTAGCAAGTAGGGATAAAACACGACGCAGATTCACTACAAATCCCAAGCGCGAGAACCTCTTCGCTAGTTGCAACTGTGACGCAGCCATCATCGCTCCTCAGACAACGAAGAGTTCGTGCTGTATTACCTGTAGCCGTCGACTTACTTTCACATTAAACAAACGTCGGCATGAATTTTGAAGTCACAGCTTTAGCCCGTTAACTTAGTCTGATCGCAGGTGCACGTTTTGTGGATTAAACTCTGTCTTCCCATCGGCCTTGAAAACCCACGTTACTGGACACAGCACAAAATACGTATTCATTTGGGAGTACTGTGGAAAGGTGTTCCAGCATCCGAATAGCTTGAAAACATACGTAGCAAGGAGGCATCCGGTTGATGAAGCTGTATCCTAGAAATTCGCTCGTCACGTCTGTCAAAGGGCACTCATCTTCGCGTCTGATTTAAAGTGCCATGTGGTGACCCATTCTGTCACACCGAATGTATATCAGTATGTATACGTCTGTATAGGTCTCCTAACCAATCGAGGTTATATCATCAGTGCGGGGTTGAGTCCGTCACACTGATCCACTTAACATAAGGTGTTTCAGTCATGTGACTGAGACGCGTTAGATTTTGGAGGCTGAAGGAACTAAATTTGCATGTAGTTTTTTAACAATCGGGCCTATTAATATGAGAGATAGACACTGATCATCAAGTTGGATAACATGCTTGTTGAGCAACAATTGTCAGAGCTTCTGAACAGCAACGTACTGTGTGTCGTGCAATGAGGTGTCTTGACTTGATTAAAAAGCACCTTGTGGCTTCGAGAGTATGACGAAGGCGGTTGTTCAGTACCTTCTAGTTTTTGCGATCATATGCATGTTACCTGTGCCGAAAGACCAATGTGTGCAGTGTTCGGTCAGTTTCACCTAGATGTCCGGCTTCGAAATCCCTCCACCTTAATTCGTGGACATTATCGACTCCAGTATTCGCCTTTAAGTGGTTCTTTTGGGTGTGAGCTAGTGACCACGGCCATGTACCGATAAATCCAACCAGAAGCCAAATACTCAAACTAAGTTCCCTGCCCAGCACAGGAATTGCCAAAGCTGATCACTCCAACCACTCTTCAGCAAGTACGCAGAAAATCAACCGTAAGCCGTACTTTTAGTGAACCTCTGGCAAGGTGAACACCCGCAACCAACCACTACTGGCATTGCGCGAATGCCCCATGAGCGTGTTAATCTTCACTAAACATATACCCAGGTGAAAACATACGCATTTCGCCCTGGCTGAGAAGACATATTTTAGGCTTTCAGAAGCTCCTGAAAGTTGACTGGATGACAAAGATTTTGCCCCTCAGGACTTGTTCAATCGTATTTAATTAAACATATGGAAGGTGCCTCAAATACCTGCTCGCATCTATCCAGGCAAAAATGCTTCAGTTATATTCGGCAGTTGGATGCAATTGTGGCCTTTATTCTACCACAACGCACCAGGCGACAGGTGTTGCTGTTATGCACCCTTTCAGTCCATCAAACGCTGAATATCCCCTAAGACAGTGTATTTGGAAGCCAATCAAGTGCCAGAGGTCGTGGTCCTACGTGTTTGGCATTTTGTTATCATTCAGGATGGGATACGGAATCAAATTGGGCTACATTCACAGGCTCCTCTTACTCTAGGCCATTACATCGAGCCTACCAAAACCACATTAACGTTGGTAACACGTAATCTCAACAAGCGATTGACGGGTGAAGTCAGCACGCAGTGTGAGTCCAAGGCACCGAAATTCCTCGGGCAAATCCACCCGCTTCGTTCCAGTCATTACGCGTCAAGAGGTTTTAGGAATTCCACCTAAACCTAATAGGTGCAAAGAGAAATTATTTTTCTTGTCGGATACTTAGTGAGTATTCGACAATACGTCGCAGAACATCCGTTGCACCAAAATTGAAATAAAATACGACGATTTTTTAATTGTCGATTAGCTAAGCGAGCGCCAATACACCACATTCAAACACAACCGTCGTATGAGCACGATAGCAACAGAGCATTTTACGTGGTGAATAACGGCCGCAGTTCGTATAGCCGAAATCATCGCAGGTGACAACTGGGCGCCACAAAAATGTCTAAATCAGAGTCATCGACAACAGATGGACAGTACCCTTTTTCATTTACAAAGGCACCTTTAGGCAACAGGTTGCTGATTATTCTTTCTTTTTTTGTCATTCTCATTGGTGCGGTTTGGTTTCTCATATGAAAATTTCCATTTGGAGCCTGAATTACCTGCGCTCGTTCCGACGTCAACAGTATCCAGTAATGACCCTCATCGATATGTTTTACTACCTAGAGCTTGACGTTGCGCAAATGCCTCAGCACAACCATGCAGTGTCACTAATTCTCTGAACCTCCGGTTAGAGTGATCGAGACCAGTTTGCTGGCGGATCTCTCCCTACCCACTGTATGTCTCAGTGATCCTGTTGTGAATGACTGCTCGGACTCGAAAACCTGAATACTTAATCGTTGGGCCACATGGGGCCCATCACCAGTGTGATTAAATCGAATGAGCGATGTATCGGTATAAGTCAACCAGTTGAGGCACTGAATGCAATGCGATGACTGGATTGGTCATCGAGTCTCAGTTGCCAGAATTCGGACAGCAAAGAAAGTTTCAAAGAAGCGTAGTCTGACGGTCTTGGGAGTGTGTCATCTTGTCCAGCGTGTCTCCAGTTGTCGCGAGGCAGTAAAGAAGTCGATGGTCTTGGGTCGACACACTTCGTTATTCACCTGATTATTTCACACCTACCTCTTTCCGACTTACGGAGCCCGTTGATTCAATAAAACACGCTAGTCTAAGCATACTGACGAGCGAGTAGACTCGAAACGCATCTATTCATGAAGAGCCATTGGAACTGTTCTCACCTGCGATGACACGTGGTCCCCATCAACTGCGATAGAGAAGCTAATGCCTCCGGGTGGAACATCTATGTGATCAGCAAGACCGAAGTCGTGTATTTTCGAAAAGCCTCTCGGCCTGCGTAGTACACTCAAAATTCTCGCGGCTGACTTCTGCGAAATTCGAGTACTAGATTACTGGTAAATCAAGTATTGGCGTCGAATCTCCGTTGAGAACCAGATATTATATCGTTTGTTACTGTCCATCCTGAGATTTAACAAGCTCTTTAGTGGGAATATTTATTGCTTCTTGTTGCGTAGTCCACTATACTTGCAAACCGTTGGTCTTCGTTTGTCCTGAACGCAACTCACCCCGTTTGCACGGGTTCAGCTTTGGAGCCAAAAATAACTCTCAGCGCCAGGTGAACCCCTCCGTGTATTGTGCACTGGATGGGTGATAGCCAACGGTATTCGAGAGTTCTTTCTTGAACCAATCATCACAAACGCCCAAAATAAGTTAACTAAATTTGCGAACTTGTAAAGGCATGTTGTAGGCTACAACATAGACGTTTTGGGTGCACGGGTAAACGTCTTGTCCACCAGCGCCCACCGGCCGGCGTGATCTAGTTGCCAGTTCAACATTACTGGTTGGTGGGAAGTCATTGACTATACTGACCACCAGCATGTGCATTCCAGCTGTTGCGGCTAGAGAGATTTGATTAAGAACGTGTCCTGAAGTACCAAGAAGTGAGTCTTAGTTTGATAAGTCTTAGGTATTGCGGCAGTGTCTGCTGAAGTCAGTGCAGGAATCTCAAAGGTCCGAATCACGATTGCTAATTTGCATTACTGGTGGCTTCAAAACGGAATATCATTGCGTCTCAAGAGTCGTTTGTACCACACCTTGCTGCGTGGTTGCAAGACGCGGCTTCTACGGACAAAGGACTTGAGACCATTTTGACGTTTTTGCCCACCGATGCCCTAGAAGCGCTGCTGGTGTCGGATACTATCGTTGGTCTTGTCGCGAGGTAACCAGAAAATGAGCAGTCGGTTGTGCGGCAGGAACTTTAGTTCCGAAAAACATGCATGAGCATCAAATGTGGCTGCTCGGACAAGTGCTACCCATACCAAAACAACGTCTACTGAGACCGGGATTGTCCTCCGTGCCTTCTTTAGTATGGTCCAAACCGCAAGGTGGACCACGCATGACTTGAGAAAAGGGCGTCAAAGAGGTTAGGAAGAGTTTGGGTGTTGGTGCGGTTTGCTTTCCAATGATGTTGCCCTCGTGACCTTCTAATCTATCCTTTCTAAGACCTGAAAGCTGATTAGATCAAACTTGTCGTTGTACGGCAGTGAGGCGTCATTGTCAGCAACGATGTTGCTGATTCCGATGCCAATTCGATAGGGATGATGAATCTCTACAGGTTTGCATCTGTGTTTACCGAAGGGTTTCTGTTATTTGTATCTCCTTCACTAGAGATTAAGATATTTTGGCCGCAATGCCGTCTGTCTGTAGTTTGGAATACTTTGAACAATGTGGAGCTGCTTGTGCATATTTCATTACCGCATGACTGAGATAACAGTTGGCCAGGGAGCTTATACGTGAAAATATTAAATTCGAGGTAGATACCTCCGAAAGACACTTCCTTACTGAATTATGTTGTAGTGTTTCTGAGCATGCGTTTATGGAGTACAGATTGAGGATAAGATGAATATTGGTTCACATTTACACGAATCTGTCACATTAGAGGAGTTGACTACTGTCCAGGGTTTGTTACCTACCAATTTCACTGTGTATACAACAGGCAACTTCATCAGTGCTAGTAACGAATGAGAATGCTCGGCCTTCGATCAAGACTATGTACGTAAAGCGTGTGAGTCAATGTTTCAACATATCTTGAAGTACAGTAAGAATAGATAAGATTTTGAAAGCAATATTTAAGTCTGAAAACGGAGAATCAACTCACTTATGAAGTTTTTGGTTGTTTCCGCACACACTATTCTCCTATCAACTACGAGTAAAGGAATACGTGTAAATAGTAAACAAACTTCTGAGTTGTTGCATATTTCTTCGTTATTTTCATGCCACGGAGAACCGGCAGATGTTGGAATGCTATCCTCTACTAACTAACACACCATAGTGGATGCAAAACCCTTTTCAGCGCTCACAAACGATTGCACGCGCCTTGTACTTGATGGGTAGTGAGTGCAGAAGCCGAGGAGCTTGGGCGGCAATGAAAGAATCATTTGTCAGAAGAGGCCAACTATAAATAAACTATGTCCGTAAATATATGGTGTGCAAAGCAGAAAGAAGAGTGTGCATCTGGCATTGTAGAGCATTAGGGACCTATTTTCCTACTTCAGTCTTCCCCTGTCGCATAAAAATGAATGCCGGATTTTAGAGAGATTCACGGTATTTGCAGCTGAAGTCTGAGTTTAGATCGTAGCTGAATCTTTTTAAGCATGCGGTTTGTCCCAAGTTACGGAGCTTTATAGCGCCCTCCCGTCACGTTCCAGCCATAATTCTTACAGAATCCGTCCTCGACGTTTTCGTGTCAGAATACAACTTATTGTTGAAATCAGTCGACTGGTTCGCAGATTTTCTAAACGTGAAATACGTCGTAGAGATAGGTAGGATACTTGGTAAGCTGTGGATTAAAACAAAACCCACAGGACCCTGCCGTCTAGAATGAACGGTCCTCGTCGGTGCTAACAACGGTCAGTGTAGAAGGACCGTACTTCACTTGGTCTTCAATATTGTTCGCAGTATTTCTATGACATGCCGTCTTCAGTTTATTAACTGTAGTTGGTTGGTTGGCTGTAGTTGGTTTTCTTGAATTACTTGTCACAAGGCTGGAGTAGCTGTTGGTGGCACAAGTAAGTGCGATTATCAGGCCGGGTAGTCCATATTGAAAACGAATCACCTGTACAATCTTTAGGATACTTACTCATTCCTTTATCCATCTGGAGAACGTGTGTCAAGTCTGGGGGAATGGCAAAGTGCCTGTTTAATTTACGTCCCGATGCGATGTCCGCCGCTGCCTTTTTTCAAAAAAATGGTTTCCCGACACCCGGGTGTGCTTCACTTTGATAAGTAGACTGTTTCCAAAACTAGGAGACGGATATTACTTTATCAAGAGTTGAATTTATACGGGTGGTTGTGAAATAAATCCAAAGTTCTGGTCAAGTTCAAATATACGGTTTTCTGGATAAACTTATGGGTAGACGTGGTTTCTGTTCTCCAGTTTTCCTGAAGGATCTGTTTGCATATTCACTAAGGCGGAAGGAATTCAACCGGCTCCAAGAGTGTGCAAACAGTGTTTACTTGGATTACCACGCACGCACGTACGAGCGAACAGACACACACACACGCAAATGCGCACACGCCGATGCACGCGTGAACGCTGTAAGACAGAAAGAAGCCAGTTGGTGAAACACTGAACATTCAGCTACTGTCTGAAAATAGAAAGGTGGTTTAGGCGTAATACACTACTCATAAGGTTGCCGAAAAGTCTTCCACAGTCCACGACGGGTTTCACCCTATTTGGGGCTCATCAGATAGGCGCAGTCCCCGAGTTGCTTAGAAACATTTTAAACAAAAGATTTAACTGGGTTCCAGGTGAGTCCCTCGCAAAACCAAATTGGTTTGCAAATGAGTTTTTTTCGCTAGAAAAGCGGTTTTTCATCATCGTGCTTAGTAAAATACTAGAGACCAAGGATAATCTTGGTGCCAGAATGTCGTAGGATTTTTGCTGAATTTACTTGTCCCAAGCAGATGGTAAAAATAGAAAACTGCACAATCAAATAAACAGACTAACAAGCGTTCTTTACAGGACAACGCAAGCAACGAGTGATAATATTATCTAACGTTTGTGAAATGTGGCACGAAGTAGGTTCCCCAAGTTGCTGAAGTCGATTGGAATATCACTGATGTCATGCTTTATCTGTCAAAAGTTGGCATGTATAATCATTCACTAGTGTGTTTCGCCGAAATGAAAATTTACCTGGTGGTAAACAAAAGCCGTCCAGAAGACACAGAGTTCAGTGGGAAACGCTTTGTTATTGCATTGTGCTCTATGAAACCTACTACAGCTAGGCGTGGAGAAGAAACGTTCTGTCCCGAGAAATACTTGTTTCACTAAAAACGGGAGTAAAATCACGCTATCCACGGCCTTTAATTCAAATGCTGTCAAATTGGATTTGATTGAAGAAACGGAAGCGAAGATGATATGTATCACAACCGGTTTTCTTTGCTTTAAAACATCAAATGATATCTTGAGAATTTGTCTTAAGGAAATAACAGCTAATCGAGAAAAAGGTTGATATAAATCCCACATCAGTAACGTCGCATTCAACATGAAGTAACGATGTGGAAGCGTGCATATAGATGACAAAATGTACATAAGAACATGAGTACTTTTAACGGTTACAACAGATTTTTCACTTGACTTTTATAGTGACGTCAACAGAACCGCTGTTTTCTGGAGCTGTATGAGGCGTTGGTTAATTTGACTTGTTTATAGGTTAGCTCAATGAGATCTACCAAAATATCACATATTAGGGTTGTATTTCTAATAAGCAAGACCAGAAAAATAACAAGACAGAACTTCTAGATGATCAGCCACGCCTCTTTTTACCCCTCGAGAATTTTTGAATTTTTGAATTTCAACCTAAATATTTGGATTCGTGTCATATTCGGAGTTCATGAAGTAGTTAAATGTCTCGTATCCCCGTCCGCTTTTATGGTTGTTCCCGTTCTCAAGTAGGACGAAATATTCCATAGTACACTTTTCAGGTACAACTAGTATGCTGTCCACTGTGTAAATTGGTACAAACAGTGTTCTTCCGTAACCGTTCTCTTCGATCAGTGCGTCGAGCATAAAAACAGCTCAAGCATGAACACATTTGTCTTTACAGACATCATAATTCAGGCGCGTAGGATGTGCACCGGTTGATTAGTGATGACACGCTCACACTCAAGCCACACGTTGGGTGTTCAGACCCCGGTACTGTTGAGGATATGCACTAATAACCAACGCTTATAAGAGCAAAACTCGAGTCCAGCTCTTCGGTGTGGACTCACCAGAATAACTGAGCCAGGACAGAAAGACGAATTTTCAAGCAAGAGTGATGCGGAGATGAATTCTGTAAATCCTGCAACCACCTACAACTAAAGACAGTCTCCTGGTCCTCAAGACCAAGGAATTTTTCCATAAAACCGCTACTAATCTAGTGACATTTTACCACGCACGACTGTTTTGTAATTGAGGAAACTATTCGTTTGGCTGTCCAAGCATGAGGGTCCTTTTCACCACATAGCATGGGATATGCGAATAAAATTTTCACCATGCCACATCACCGTTCGCCTGATGGCATTCATGGGTGTCCTATTTGTAATGAGCAAAAACGGATAAAATAAACTCTCTTAATGTGGGTTTCGTCTTCCAACTGGTGCCAGTATATGCTTAAAAGCCGCAAACCATTGCAGCTCTTTCATAATATTGGGAATTATCATCAGTGGGCATCCCACGAGACTCCGGGGAGTCTTGAACCCGTGACCTTCAGGCCAGTGATTGAAGCACTCATCGTTCGGCTTTGAGCGGCTGATCAGCAGCCTGAGTAGCTCCCACTCAAACATATCTGGAGGGCTGATTTAAGACATACCACACCAGTGTTGGATAACTTACGGGATGGCTCTTTTATATAATGGACCAGAAAGTCAAGCAAGCATGTTTGAACGGAAACAGTCCTTGTGAATCTTCAATCAGCACATCATCGGGCAATACTGACCCAACTGATTGGGCCATATTTTCTTTCTATCTTACATACTGAAGAAGGGTGATCTTCTACCAGAAGGATCACGGCTTCCATGCAGATTTCCAGGGGACGACAACATTAGAACTGCTTACAGCTGTCGTGTCCTTAGAGTCTTATCTTGTCTTACAGTTGTCTTGCCTTAAAGCGTCCTGGTAGCCAGCTGACGAACGAAAACACTATATATGTCAGGAATTTTCCCGAGCCACCCAGGTATTAGAACATCCCGCTTTATTCAGAGGTAAAGACCCAGATGGATTGCGCTTTCTACACGGGGTGGATCATTCGATCAGCGTGCCGAATCAAGCTCCACTGCACGTTCATATTGCTCATCCTTAGTTGCCAAAAATAGCACACTTGCCATTGATAGCCCTCCAGCCAGCATAGACAGCTTACTTGCTCAATATGCGATGAAAGATTAAGGATTTGTTCTCAATGTCATGCGAATGTCATAAAGTCCCACTAAAAGAAATTCATAACTTCACGTGATTTTATTTGTGTAAGTTAGCCTGCCGTTGACCTGAGTTGATCTTACCGTCGCGTTGTAATCGAAGTCTACCAAGACATTGTCCTTACGACACTTACTCAGGAGAAACAAACAGATGTCCGTCCTCTCTGTGCAGTCTTATGACAAAGCTGCTTTATATCGCTTCTCACCAGTTGAATCTGCATATCCATCTGTGTGTACGTTGAACACTCTAAGTTAATGTGCAAATTTAGCATATATTTCAGTCTAATTTATCAGTACAGCTTTAACGCATCTGACAGTCCAGGGAGGATATTGTAAGATGCGGCTATAAGAACACTCAAAGTTCTGAACATATGTGTTAGCTGTCTGTGTGAGGCGGGACTTGTCGTAAAAAGTACGTACGTACAAATTAAGTCTACAAGACCGCACTTGTGAGAAACGCACCATAAGCACCATGACAAACGTCCGCTCCAACCTTGTGCGGACGATCACTTTTGGCAGACTATCCGTTGGCCAGTCAACTGACCCCAACTCTCCACATTCCGGGATGGAACGCTGTAACTAGATCTTGCTGACGAGGCTGTGTGTGAGCACTGGCCAGGTTGGTGCATTTACGATGACTGAGTTCCCCACACCACTTGACTTAAGAGTCTCTTTGCTGAATAAGTGAAGGACACTTACAATAACAAACCGAAAGACGCAGTCGATTGACAGGTCAAATCGTGACAAAAATTCGAGACACGGTACTTAACATGTCCGTCGGCGGATATTTTTCGATGGCTTTCCAAGCGGTCCCAATTTTGATGTTGAGCAAACTGGTTCCGGTGAAGCCACATCCAGCGCAGATGTTTGGCTTGTAAACAACTTGAACAGATGCATGTGTTTCAGAAACGATTTAGTATGCCTTCTGTGATAGCTGGTTTTCTGAGTTTTTCAGAACCTATCGCTCTGCATGTGCTATTAGACGCAACTTAGGTAACAAAATTCAGGCAGCTGGTTGAGCTGGTGAAAAGTGTCATGGTTGTTGGCCCTAAAAGCTTTCGTATAAATAGACCATTATCGTCCACAATCTTATTATCATGATATAGATTTAAGATGCTACTCACAATTTTTCTGTAAACTCAGGAATATTACTTCACCAATCTTAAGAGTGAGGTGTTACGTCCATACAATATATTGCGAGCTCTTGAATATCCTATCAGCTGAAGCATCAGACGGCCGGATTTCGCTCATTCGTTAGAACATCAAAAATAAATGATCCATCTGGAATTCACATGAGCTAGCCGTTTGTTGTGCGTACGGGCAGTGTATATGACATGAAAACCCAGGAGTGACCCGGACAACCGGGCTGATGGAAGCGAGAAAACCATATTTTTCAACTTGAAACAGGAATCGGACACAGACTAATGCAATGTTACAACTCATGAACTAATTTGTGCTGAGTTGAAACTAATTTTGCGGTATGTTTAAAAACAACTTTCGCATAGTGCCGTAATTTGCTTGAACCCTGTCTAGTAAAACATCGTGGCATTCCGTCAATGCTTGCAGAGCAATGACCAAGCCGTTTTTCAGCTTTTGATGTAAAGAAAATATTTAAGGATGAAAAGCACAGTTGTCCTCCATGTACTTTTAATTGTTTGCAAGTAGCTCTTGTGGAACCTCATCCCAAGTGGTGAATTAAAGACCCAGCGTGAACTGCCTGTCATACCATCTTTTAGAAAGCGCATCTGTTTGTAACTGTCCTATCTGAAATGCAATCGTCTGCGCCATAATAATTTGGATATGTCGCCGCCACCGCTATTTTTCGAGTATTTGAAAAGATGCTTGTTGAACGTTGCCGACCAACTAGAGGAAACACAAGTTGTAAATTCATGCGAATGTCAGAAAACGAAATTTAGAAGTTTGCCCAACAATAACCGGTTGGTATTCATCCGCCCATTTGCACCAGGCAACCGATATTCAAAGGACTTAATAGAATCCAACATCCAATCGCTTCAGGAAGAAATGAAATTCAAAACCCACCAGAGGTCACTCAGAACACATAACGTTATTCGAGTAATCAGACCAACTCCTAAAGATACATGTGGAACAGATTCAGGACTGCAAAGATTTCCGAACGACAACGACTGACTGCAATTGATTTAAGCGCTGCAGAACATGTTCACTTGAATCCATCGAAAAGAAGCAAATCCATTCATATCGCAAAGGCAGACGGACGCAATTTCCAAGTCATCTTCATGAGAACGAATTGAAATGTAAGGTTTTTGTGGTAGTCTTGTTGACGCTTTTGTGATCCTGCAGTGAGAGAGATCCTGAACACTCTTTGTAAGGATGTAAGCTTTTATCAAGAGCTTGGAGTTTTGGACCGCGTTCTCTTAGGTTTCTCTATTGTCACGTAACAACCAAAGTATTACGAAGGAGATTTTGTCTTGTAAGTGAGACCAGTCTATGTCATTGGTTAGTTTGTATTGCAACTGTACACGGAAACAACACACATCACAGTGTATCAGCGGTATGCATGGGCCCAAGCTCAACCAGAATCTGCTTTGTGACAAACCTATCTGCGGCTCAATGTTTTGCCACGTATCTGACACAGACTGTCAGAGAATAGCGGAAATCGTGATTCCTGTGCTTCTTAATTAAAACCTATTGCCTAATTATGATTGTGAAAGGGAGGAGTTTTTCTATTGCAATGCTGTGACATGAACTGGCTAATTGGTACCTCACTATCCGTCCAATTTATAAAATCTATCCACAATTACTGATATACACATAATGGGGTTTGATATGATCGCACTGAATTCCCATCATGCCAGTGGGGTTGAATGAGCAACTAGATCACACAGGCTGGTAACGGTGTGAACTAGGTGATAGACGATTTTTCTGTTCATCAAACAGCCTTTGTGGGTAGCAATATATTTCCGCAAGTTTACAGGTTTATTTCAACAATTCTAGACGGTGTGACAAGGGTATCGCGGAAAGCCTTCTAAAATGCCACCAGCTATCATCTCACTTGTGGATTAATTTATGTGGTAGTAAGGCTTTTCCTGCTGGGGGCCGTTTAGGACCCAATAACTGTGAACCAATCCAAACGGAGTGAAATGCGTTTGTCATAAACAGTGCAACGGTTTACAATTTTTGTGGGTCTAGGGACCCGCTAAAAAATCGTGCCAGGCATCTGAGATTCATTTGATTATTCATTCACCACATACACCGAGAATAATGCAGTCGGGAATTCGGCTTCGTTTCATGCGGCGGAAAACACTTCTGGCCACTTTGAGGTCCTACAGTACCACCAGGCGCTGATCGGTAATCTCGTCCTCCAGAAGTTTTCGTTTCGTTGTCGTTTCGTTTATTGGATCTAGAAACTGCTAGAGGTGAAATTGTCACCAGCTGCCTTCTGGTGGCTAACGAGCCCATCTCCGATTTCGTGTAGAGAAAAGTCGCTTAGTTGACACATATTTCTTTTCGGTCAACGTGCAGCTAGTCTCAAATTACAGAGGTCAAACGTGATACTGTGTACTGGATAGCCACTAATAATGTGATTTTCTTCTCACCAATAGAAGAACTGCATTTGGTACACCCAAGCAACCCTCAGTTAAGAACAAAATGATTTGCACCGAAGGCGAGCTTTCATCGAAATAACAAAGGATCCTTGGTCAGTGTGTATACATCTCGGTGGCGGTTTCTTGTTATGGTATGAAGTCGCCTGACACACCTGTATCTATTCATCCGAGAGGAATGGAATCACAGTGGCCCAAAATCATTTCCGTTTACTCAACACGCCTTGCGTCTGGAGAGCCGCGTGCATCCTACGGCAAACTTCACGTCTTCCGAATGGGATGAATAAGCTGACAGGCTGCGTTGTCAATTAATTCTTATCCGGCATTATAGGCATATGTTCAAGTAATGCAAGATCTCCCGCACTATGACACTCTGAAATAAGACAAATTGAAAGGCATCGTGTTGCTAAATCCATCAGATTTCAAAAATCTTATTCAACCGCCGTCTTATTAACTTTCAACTCACATGCACATGCCAGATGCTCAAGTTAGCCTCCAAAGTAATCGGAAACCACCGCTTTCGAGGAAGTAATTTGTGAGACACGTCGTTATGTATTTCAGTGAATTCTGTAAAATCGATAGGGAAGTTGATGTCGATCTGGCGGTGTGTCGTACTTTGAAAGAACTAGCTGGATTAAAATCATGAATCGCCAGTTGTTATACATGTACTCCTAATACACTCCGAACATTGTGCCGAACAAGAGGAACCAAAAGAACAAAGACGACTGAGAGACAAAAGTCAGGGTCAGGTTTAAGGGTTTGGAATATCTTGGAAAATCTGCCACCTCGCAATTTATTTCAAGTATTCTGGACGATTGCAAGGAATTAATAGCAAAATGACTTCCCAAATACCGTCAGCTGTCACCTGGATATTGCATCAAATACGCCGAAGTGACGCTGCCTTTTTGCTCACCGATATTGTGTATTGAGTTAATCCTTCGCTCTTTTCGCTAAACATGTCGTCTATACATGAACGACAGACTTCCTTAATTGGACACGCAGGTAGGTGTCAAATTATCAGACAGCTTATGACTTTGCACGGACACCAAGCTGTCGGTTTCTATCTTGTTGTCTCCCGGCTGGCAACTGAAACTCGATGACCACTTACTCGAGCTCATTGCATTCATTGGTACATTTGGCCGATTTATACGGCTGAACTCTTACTCGATTCAATCACGCTTGTGATGAGCCCCCCCCCCATGGCGGGACGATTGTGTTCAAACTACGATTCTCTAGATTTCAGGTTCGAAAGTTTATTCAAACCTTGATCACTGACAGACAAAGTAGATGGGAAACAACACACACAAAATCGGCTTACATGAAACAAAGATCTTAGTATCACAGGATAACTAACATCGCATGGTTATGTGTAGGCATTTATGCAAAATCACGGTCTGTGTTACACCGTGTTGGTAAGTGCCAATGTCGGATACTGTTCACGTTAGAGCCACCAGACATAATTCAGGCTTCAAATGGAAATATTCAAACGAGAAATCCCACTACACACAATACGAATCAAAAGTGACAAACTAAATACCAGCAGCTGGTGGCGGCTGGATGCTTTCGCAAACGAAAAGCCTGAGCTTTTAATCGACTGTCATTCTTTCATACATTTCTCTCCGCCTATCTCATTCATGCGACGGGTGTGGCTTTAAAAATTGTGTATTGGCTCTCGCTTAGCTCAGGTTGTAATTAGACAATCGCCAAAGTGTACTTCTATTTACGTGCAATGGGTTTGCTGTGATGTACGTCGAATGCTCACTAATTAGCAATCCCGGACTGAAGAACGAAGGTTTCCATCCGTTATGCGTTGCCGAAAAGTGCCCCGATAAATTTTACGCTGCCTGTAAGCTTTAGCCTTTTATGTCCATCTATTCTAGGCCAATGTGTTAAGTCTTCCACATTCTCCGTCCCCTGGTGGGAAAACCCGCAGTGGTTCATTTACTTTGGTTCATCGTCCATGTATGAATAGCCATCACATGTTTGCTCCGCGCACCCAAGAATCGGTAGGCCAAATGCCAGACGGCTAATGATTGGCTAGTTCTTCTGTCCAATCGCATTGACTATGAGAAAGCGTATTGTTCGTACAAAGTGTGCGGATAATATATGAGCATCTGATTTCAGCTGATCTGAGAATGCAGCGCTTATACCTGATCCTAGAATGCTTGATTATTCTCACGTGTACAGCCGAAGGTGGAAAGCGCTGTAAATATCGTATGAAACTTGCTGATGCTAATGATTTTACGCAGCAATGCGTAAAACATTTCTGAAAAGAAGTATTCTAAATTTCATGAAATTGCCTCCAATATATTGAACTAAAATGTCAATGTTTTCGCGAACGTGCTGACTTAAAATCTGCGTTATGCCCCGTATTCCTTTCTTTCTGTTGCAGTCGGTGTGCTGGACGGCTTGCTGCAACACTATGCGCTTGTTGGTAAGTCATCAACTGATCTAAATATATGCCCGTGGATCTCTCTGTGTGATTTTGTTTGTTGTTCGGATACATACAATGTATGATTCAGATGAATCGCCATTAAACGGTTGGTGATGCACGGGGATACTACGAGTAGAACTCAGGAGCAACATAGTGATAATAACTGTAGACCACCCCAAGCGTCACCTAAAAGGATGCCGGAGTACATTAACGTGAAGATACCACCACCGTCAAATTACACGCTTTGTTATCCTTGTTACTTTCGACAAAAAAGTCTGCCTTACGTTTGCAACTTAGGTCCCATAAAACTTTATTGGTAGTGGGCGCCTGTAGATAACTCCCCAATAAACGTCGGCTGGGGATTCATTTTCACTTTATATATTTAATCGCAAACATTTACGCAGAGTGAGCTACAAAAAGCTTTACCTTTGAAAATGAATTCCGAAATCTTCTATTCATTGTAATGCATCAGTTACCCTAGTTTTTTATACCCTGTTTATTACAGAATTGGTGAACGCTCCCGGGATGGACAAACAAAATCCTGTCGATTGCAGGAGAGATGCAGATAAAAGTGCGGCAAATAAATGCTGCCAACGGGGAGAAATCTGCGATGCAGGTTCACTACAAATCCAAAACGCCAGAAATTCATCATCGGTTCCAACTGCGACCGATTGCTTTTCAAACAACAGAGAAAATAATCTGTGGTGTAATACATGTGGTCGTCTGTTTGCTTCCGCATATAACAAACGCCGACATGACTTCGGACTCCACAATAACAAGTGGCTAACATTCTCGCATCGGAAATGCTCGATCTGTGGATTGATCTGTGTCTCTCCATCAGCTCTGAAAACGCACATGATTAGGCACATTGCAACCCACGAATTCCTGTGTGAGTGCTGTGGAAAGTCATTCAAGCATCCGAATAACTTAAATGCACATGTGGCTCAGAAGCATCCGGGGGACATAGCTTCTTCACAGAAGCTTACTCGTCATGTCAATCAAATACCGTCCGCCATCGCGTCCGTGCTCAATGGTTACGTGGTATCTCATTTGACAAAAAGTAACGTATATCAGTGTGCATATTGTGAACAGTCTTTTGAAAGCCATGCTAATCTAAGCAAGCACAAATTGACAAATCATCCTGATGTTTGCACACCCAAATCCAAGAAGTACGAGTGCATATTTTGCAAGGCATGTTTTACACGTCCTCGTGAACTAAAACGACATTCCGTCGTTCACACCCGAGAGTGTCCTTTTCTATGCACGTTATGTGGAAACGCATATTCATGGTCTGACACGCTCAAACGTCACCAGCGAGCCACACACAAAGACCAGCAAGAGCCTACTAATTGTTCAACGGGCCTTACAAGCGAGCACACCGCTCCCAAGAAATGAATTGTAAAAGTCACACAGTAATGCCCACACCGCCTACTGTTTTTTATTACTTTCTGTATTTTACCCAAAAAAGCTTGCGTTCGTTCTGAACAAGTCTTCTTTCCTAACAGCAACACACCAGTCTCACAGGAAGTATAATGACCAACGCAACAGGCTGTCAGGTTTGCCACATGTCGGTTCACCGGTTGGTTGTTGGTCTGTTCTTGGGGCTTGATAGACGGGTTGCGAACGTTTACTCACCGGTCAAGGTGTTATCATCATTGCGGGGTTTTAAGAAGTAATTTATATATTTCGCATATTTCACATCCACAAACGAAGATGAGGAATGAAAAATCAACGTGATGCAGTCCTATCAGTCCTAACTAAATAAGCACAGTGAGACAAAGTAATTTCAATACCCCGGGCTCACAAAAAATCACCAAGCAGTAGGGAAATTCACTGCGTTCATGTTGCATATGAAACCACGTTTTTATTCGCTGAACGATCGGGCAGCAGTGGTTTATCTAAATTTTTTATCTTGTAAAACTCCAAGCCTAAATTTATTACACGTCTATCTGTTTCCATGGGTGTTCTTATGACGTCAACACATTCAACCTCTCGTACACCAACTTGGCTAACCTATATTATGAGGTTTGTGTACAAGCGCTCTTGACCCTTCCGCGCAAGACACCGTCCATACCGGTACGCGAATCCGAAACCCATCAATGCAAAACCATTCTGTAAATGGGAACGTTATATGACGTTTCAATCAGAAATGCATCCTCAATAACTCAACTGTCAGCATTTTGTATGCACCCGATGTGGTTTTTGTATGTTTGTCTTTTAGTTTGGAATTTGGAGCTGTTGACTACAGGTGATCACGGTTCCCCTCACGTTGGCCTCTGTATATAACAATCTCTAGTTGTGAGCTCCGTCAACGTAGACCACCACCAAGAAACACAGAAAATGGGCTCAACGGGATTAGGTTCTAATTGACAGTGTGTGTGAGACCACGGTGCGACTCGGTTGGTAGGCGTAACTTATATTCCACTCATGTGCACCAGGATTTCTTGTACTTTGGCGCCAAGTGCGCATTATATTCAAGGTCCCGATTTTCAAACGTGGCAAGATATTTGCTGGATACTTTCTCATAACCACTATATTCCTGGTTCCCTAAGGAGATCACGTGAAAATCCCACCAGTTTGTGGATCCTATCTGGAAAATCGAAGGAGTAGCAATGGATGGTCACATTTGGGAGACTGTCCCCATTATGCTTTGTAAAACCGTAACTATGTTTCCAATTATCTGTCCGTCTAGGCGTTCTCATGCAGCCAGACGGTCCTGAATAGCGCCACTCAAGTTGTTGGTAGTGATTTTCGTACTTGGCGTGCAAATCATTGCGCCAAACATTCTGGCTCGTATCTACCTTGCACATGGTTGTGCAGAAAATCAGTCCGTGAAAGTGAAACGCCTGGCAAACGACGCGGATGACGAACCCACCGCAACCTAAAACATGCGACAAGAACACCTGAAAGTATTCAATGCCACTAGCCTGCATCGAATAGATCTCTGACTCCTATTACTGCATTGAACCTACCGTGACGTGGAAAACGTAACAGACAAATTGATGGTACGCACATTCCACAAAGATGTTTCCGGCGTTTTGGTTCCTGGAGGCTGTATCGTTGTTCCATAAATTCTGAAAAGAGAATAGTGATCAGTGAATCTTCTCGCAAGATGGATTGCATGGAAACAGGTTTAACCACCTTGTAATCATTTGAATGTACCGAAGATTTTTGGCAGCTTTGTGCGCTTAGAAGTAGCTACATTTACAACTTGCCCTGCTTTAACCAAGCATGCCTTATTGATAATGGGCCCGTTTATAACTGATCGTAGAAGTAGTAGTCGGCGCACTGAAATACCTTCTCGTGCTGCCCACTGGGTTGTCCGGACGTCCGTCTGGGTGAGTTAAGTGTTCAGCACCTCCAGACAGGGTTAACCACCCTGTTTCGTTCCAATGTTTTGGATACTTTTGACAAGTTACAATACAAACCATCGGAAGGCCCTGCGCCAGATGCAACCAGTACAGAGGGAAGTCTCTTGGGACTCAGGTGCTAAGTATGTGACAAGTTCGATAAATCACAATCTGACTCGGTAGCTCACGGACCAGTTCATGTCCATAAAATTGTTGACACCAACGTGGTCGCCAAATTGGCCTGCGCTGATTGTTCCCACTTTTTTCCGACCAAGATTGGCCCGAGTCAACATCGCCGACACGCCCACCTCACCCGGTATAATCTAGACAAGCTCGGCCGAGTAATGATAATTCCGGTGTCCGCTAGTCCTAACAGGAGTCACAATCACTCATGCGCCCGGCTAACTATTTGTATCCGCCTTGTGAAACGCAAACCACGCCGTTTGTGAGATCGGAGCAATATGTTCCTGATTGGTCGCGGATCAGCATCAAAACTGGTTGTGTGCCTAATTGGGAAGCAAAATTGGATTACTCACCACCTGGTGGCCCTGACGAAACCATTCGTCAAACAACGGCCTCTTCTTCAGAGGCTGGTGACTTTAGCATCTGGTTTGAACCAGCTGTGGATTGCGCCGTGTCACGTTTATAATTTCATACTGACAGTTCCATTGCTAGTGTTTATCTTCCGGCATTTGCCCGAGGGTTGGCGTCCGGCATTATCACAACGGAGAAAGTCCTATCAGTTCTGGACCTCCACGTTTCCACACATGTGAAATCCGGTGTCCCAACGCCGTCCTCACATAGCACATCGTGTGCCGGCCAACCGAAGGCAGATCTGACGAGTCCACTAGGCCGCCATCCATACCCTATACCACCAAAGACGGAAAGACGCAGCTTTCGCCGTGCTCGGTGGGTTGTAGGAGGATCTATGCTAACGTAACTACGGCCTACCGCAGGATGCTGAGCTTGGCCAAGTCCGCCGGAACATGCTCGAAAGGTCGGACAATTACATCAGGCAATCAATTCGTGGCTAGCCACGGCTACCAAAGGAAACCTCAATGCGCTACACCCAATCCGGTAAACAACATGGGGG